>MU678904.1:20912-59479 GCA_026770625.1 Nicotiana glauca | reverse complement strand
CTTAACAAATAAGGGTAGTTAATTGAAATACAAAATAAAGAATAAGGGTATAAGTGAAATAAAAAAGGGACTAAAACATAAAATCCGAAATTCAAAATTCCCTCCAATTTTAAATCTATAAATAGGCATCAATATGCATCATTTTATAAGTTGGGCAATCTGAAAATATTCCTCAAGTAACTTCTGCCTCTTAGATTAAATTTCCGAAATTCTTCATTCCAAAAACTCAAAAATATCAAAAAATAGTAGAAAAGTCCAAAGTCATACTGTTACATTGGTCAATTGATCTAAATTTGAAGACTGTGTGATAACTCTTTCCTGATCTAGTATTCGAAAAATCTGTGAAGTTGTAATTTGGATTGGTCGAGTTGATTTTCTGGTTAAATCACTGTTGTTGTGGTGTTAACTCTGTGTTTGGAAGCTGTTTTGGATCGTATATCTTGTCTTTTGTTGCTGTTTGCTGTATACCTGCTGTTGATCCTCTTCTAATCAACTTTTGAATTCAAATCCAGGTACACATTTATAACCTTCAAGCTGGTGAAAAAGTAAAATGAAATGCTGTTAGAAGTGATTAATGGCTGTTCGTTTTTATTTTTCGAAAAGTTAGAGTAATTAGGTCTTATTATGTAATTAGACTTTTTGAATTGTTATATAGATTGTATGAATTTGGACTGTATATTTTAACTTTCAGAACGTTTGGACTAATTGATTAGTATTATCTCTTTTGATTTATGTAAATTAAACTAGTAATTAGACTGTAATAGACTGATTTAGCTTATAGTTGTTTAGTAATAATTTTAGTTTGGTTAACATTCATATTAGTTTTTTTTTAATGTTTTGTTAAAATTCAGAAATAACATATTTTAAACAATATGATAGATAGTTTAATTTTTGTGTTGAACATGTATTTGAAGCATTATTATCATATTAATCAATATCAATAAATTTGTTAATGGAAGCAGATTGCTTAATTTCATCGAAATTTCTACTTCAAAATAAACACTAACAGTTTAGGGTTGGCAATTAATATCAGTAATTTGGTTTCAAATCGAGCAGAAGTCATTAGATTACCAACTGGAAATTAATATAATAGTGAGAATGAACAATAATAAGGAATTGGAATTTTAGACTAGTTTGTAATGTTGTCATTAGTGTAGCTTATTAGTCTGCTCCGCATCTTGGCCCAATTATTTTTGTTCGTACCTTGGGCCTGTTTGGGGTCTGTTGTTGAGAGGTTTAAATACCGCATACATATTGGGCTTCTAAGGCCTCGAGTCTAAAAATACACTTGGACTTGTTTGTGTTACACATAGAATGAAATGCTCATATATCAAATTAGTTAAGACTTTTTCTTTATTTTTTTTAAAAAGGCAATCTTTAATAGATAATAGTAGTCACTTTTAGATTGTCCCTTTAATAAATGATGAGAAGAGCCTCGCCAAAATAAATACATAGTTGCGGGGCCCTCAATAATTGCTTACAAAAAAATAAAAATACCTAGAAATTTGGGATAGACCGTTTAGCGAATTTCACGGTCTTCCCCAAAGATAATAAACGCGTAGTCGCTTTAGGCGCGTATGTTAATAATATTACCTCCCCAAATACGGATGCACATTTATGTGACCCAAATCCAAATCTCAGTGAAGTCGAAATGTGTTAAAAGCCACGGGCGTACTAGTACGGCGTGGCTCGAGATACATTTTTGCGACGTTGTAATTCCTGTAAAAATAAATAATAAATATAACAAAAGCGGGTTATTAATAAAAGGCACATAAAATAGAACATGTATTTAAATTAGATAAAATCAAATACAACAGTTGAGCGACCGTGCTAGAACCACGGAATTCGGGAATGCCTAACACCTTCTCCCGGATTAACAGAATTCCTTATCCGGATTTCTGGTTCGCGGACTGTTAACAGAGTCATATTTTCCTCGGTTCGGGATTCAACCGGTGACTTGGGACACCATTAATCTCCCAAGTGGCGACTCTGAATAAATAGTAATAAATCCCGTTCCGACTGTCCTTTAATTGGAAAAACTCCTTTACGCCCTTCACGGGGTATATTAAATCATAAAAAGGATGTGTGACAGATGAGGGTCATCATACTGTCGCTCCCTGATACGATCGAATAAGGAAGACCGAGAAACCACACAAGCTAGGACTCGACTGGGCTCCGAAAGATCCAATCTCACAAACTGACGGGCAAAGACCTGAACATCCATCGCCATAGGCCTCTCTGAAGCTGGTAAATATGCCAAACTCCCCAAACTCTCCGCCCGGTGACTCAAGGCATCTGCTACCACATTGGCCTTGCCCGGGTGATACAGAATAGTAATATCATCATCCTTCAGCAACTATAACCACCTCCTCTGGCGCAAATTTAGATCCTTTTGCTTGAACAAGTACTGCAAACTCTGATGGTCGATATAAATCTCATAAGGCACACCGTACAAATAATGACTCCAGATCTTCACAGCATGAACAATAGTAGCTAACTCAAGGTCGTGGACAGGGTAATTCTTCTTATGTATCTTCAACTGTCTGGACGTGTAGGCAATCACCCTACCATCCTGCATCAACACCTCTCCAAGGCCAACCCGTGAGGCATCACAATAAATGGTATAGGACCCCGAACCAGTAGGCAATATCAAAATAGGTGATATAGTCAAAGTTGTCTTGAGCTTCTGAAAGCTCACCTCACACTCCTCTGTACACTGAAATGGCGCACCCTTCTAGGTCAATCTAGTCATAGGAGCTGCAATCGATGAAAACCCCTCCATAAAATGACGGTAGTAACCCGCCAAGCCAAGGAAATTACGAATCTCTGTAGCTGAGGAGGGCCTGGGCCAACTCTGCACAGCTTCTACCTTCTTCGGATCCACCAGAATGCCCTCACTCGATACCACATCTCCTAAGAATGCCACAGAACTCAACCAAAACTCACATTTTGAGAACTTTGCATATAACTTCTTCTCTCTCAAGGTCTGAAGCACTATCCTCAGGTGTTGCTCATGATCTTCCCGACTCCGGGAGTATAAAAGGATATAATCTATGAAAACAATAACGAACGAGTCGAGACAGAGCCTAAACACATTGTGCATCAAATGCATAAAAGTTGTTGGGGTATTGGTAGCCCAAATGACATAATAAGGAACTCGTAATGACCATACCGAGTCCTGAAGGCAGTCTTCGGGATATCTGGCTCCCGAATCTTAAGCTGGTGATAACCTGAGCACAAATCAATCTTAGAAAACACTTGTGCGCCCTGAAGTTGGTCAAATAGATCATCAATACGAGGTAAAGGATAATTTTTCTTCACTGTAACCTTGTTCAACTGGCGATAATCGATACACATACGCATAGAACCATCCTTTTTCTTCACAAACAAGATAGGAGCACCCCAAGTTGAAACATTGGGTCAAATAAAACCCTTATCAAGCAATTCTTATAACTGATCCTTCAACTCCTTCAACTCAAGAGGAGCCATATGATACGGAGGAATGGAAATGGGTTGAGTGACCAACAAATCAATGCCAAAATTAATGTCTCTATCGGGTGGCATGCCCGGAAGATCAGCTGGAAACATATTGGGATAATCCCGTACCACTGGGACTGAATCAACAAAAGGGGTAGCAACACTGACATCTCTCATATAGGCTAAATACGCGACGCACCCCTTCTCAACCATACGTTGAGCTTGAAGAAAAGAGATAACTCTACTGGGAGTGTGATCTAAAGTACCACTCCACTGAACACGGAATACCCGGCATAGCCAGAGTCACGGTCTTGGCGTGACAATCAAGAATAATATAATAGGGCTACAAACAGTCTATGCCCAAGATAATATCAAAGTCAACCATATTGAGTAACAATAAATCTGCTCTAGTCTCAAAACCACGAATAGTAACCAAACATGACCGATAAACGCGGTCCACAACAAGAGAATCCCCCATAGGTGTAGAAACATAAATAGGGGAACGCAAAGAATCTCGGGGTACGCCTAAATATGAAGCAAAATAAGAAATCACATAAGAATAAGTGGATCCTAAATCTAATAGAACCGATACACCTATATAACAAACCATGACAATACCTTTGATGAAAGAGTCGGAGGCAACAGCCTCGGTACAGGTAGGTAGGGTAGCAACTGGGGTTGTAACCATAGCCTAAGAACTCTACGCGGCACGCTGTGGCTGAGAAGTCTATAGAGGTGCACTCCTCCAAAGTCTAGGGCAATACCTCACAACATGGCGTATGTCACCACACTCAAAGCAACCTCATAGCTGATGTGGCAGTGGAAACTATGTGGTACGGGTACTCCAAGACCCCTGCACTCCTGGAACCCTATGTGAAATCTGAGATGCAAACTGAGCTGGCCGACCTACAAAACCTCTACCATGTCATACTTTTCCTCCAAAATAAGGACCGGCGGGTCTCTCCAATCTACGAGGTCTACTCACTCCTCTATACTCTCCTTCCTAACCTCGTATGTCCTCTCTCTCCTGGACCCACCTGTCCCCTACTCGGCGAGAGGTCCTCACCACCTACTAAACTGGGACCACAGGTTGTGTTGTTGTGACACCTAGAACCTGACCAATGGGAACTTGATTCTTTAGAGTGGGGGTGGCGGAAGTTTGGGTCCCTCCCCCAATATGTGAAGTAGTCGGCACAACCTGAATGAATCCTGCCTGAATCAATGTACCAAACATGCTCAGGAACCGTGCCAAAGTCTCCCGAAGGGCTGGAGCAGTAGTAGTTGTAGGCGCGTCAAGTGCCTGAACTCCGGTTGGATCTGCTGGTGGTACCTCGGCGGCAGCTCGCGCAGGTGCTCTCGCTGCACCGCGTGCATGTCCTCGACCTCTACCCCGGCCCCGACCTCTGACAGCTGCAGTAGGGGGCACATATGCCTGATTAACTCAAGTAACACGTGTCCTCACCATCTGCGAGAGAATAAAAGGCAGAAGTTTAGAATTGTGATGTCAAAAATCTCGCACGACAGGGAACTCAAATGAAGTGGAATTTTCTTAACAGTTACATAGCCTCTCGTAGATAAGTACAGACATCTCCGTACCGATCAACAAGACTCTAATAAACCGGCTTATGATCTGTGACTCTTATAAACTTAGAGCTCTGATGCCAACTTGTCACGACCCCAGTTTGCCCTCCGTGAACATGTCGTGATGGCACCTAGTCCCTTTAACTAGGTAAGCTTAACAATGCGAAAAACAACATAACTTGCAGAATAATTAATTAAAACTAAACAACTAAAAGAAAAACTGTATATAAATGTCACTCGGCACATACAACTCAATAATTCGGAAGTCTACAATATCACCCCAAAACTTGGAAACCCACGAATCACAAGCTAAGACAAGAAATACTACATAGCTCTAACTCCAGAATTTGTCTATCAAGATCAGAAGGTACAGAAGGGCTAAAATACTAAAAGTAGGAATAAAAAGGGACTCCTCGACCTGCGGATGCGGCAGGTATACCTCAAAGTCTCTGAATAGTTGCCTCCCTCAAGGATGATAGGCCTGAGAAGAAGTACCTAGATCTGTACATGAAAAACATGCGCAAAAGAGGCATGAGTACACCACAGTGGTACTCAGTAAGTGCCAAGCCTAACCTCGGTTAGGTAATAACGAGGAAGGTTAGGGCCCTACTGAGGTTAAACAATATAATATTGATTAACAGTATGAAATATGCAGTAATAATGAATACATCAGTGAAATAAGACAGGTTGAACAAGGCAATAACAAATACACAAAGAACGGAGTAAACACGGAATATGTACAGCTCAATACCAATGGCAACAATGAGGATCTCCCAGGATACTGTCCTGTAGTCCTTTCCTCAACTGCCCAGTGGATCTCCCCAGATACCATCCCGTAGTCCATCATATGTGTATATCCAAAGGATCTTCCGGGATACCGTCCCGTAGTCCTTTTCTCAACTATCCAGTGGATCTTCTAGGATACCGTCCCGTAGTCCATTATATGTGTATATTCGAAGGATCTCCCGGGATACCGTCCCGTAGTCCAGCTATCAATGTGTAGGGGGATCTATCGGGAATCGAACCCGCAATCCCAAAGTAAATATGCAGGGGGATCTATCGGGAATCTAACCCGTAGTCCCAAAGTAAATATGCAGGGGGATATATCGGGAATCTAACCCGCAATCCCAAAGTAAATGCACTGGGGTATCTATCGGGAATTTAACTCGCAGTCCCAAAGTAAAAGTACAGGGGGATCTACCGGGAATCTAACCCGTAGTCCCAAAGTAAACAAACAAGGGGAAACTACCGGAATCCAACATTCGTAGTCCCAATGTAAATGCGCAACCACAATAGAAGATATTCAGAAATGAATTACAAAAATACAAGCAAAAAGGAAGTAGCAGCCTAACATAATTCACGTAGTACAATCAAGGCAACTTAAGCAAGTAGGCAATTTAAATCAACTAAGCATGCTTTTCTAATGTGACACAGGCTATAATTGCAAGTACAATAAAGCAAATATGAAAGAAACTCAGTCTCAATATCTTAAGTAAAAATCGGGTTTTCAACAATTAGCTCAAGTACACGCTCGTCACCTCACGTACAAGGCATTCAATTACCAAATATCATATCCTAAGGGTAAAGGTCCCCCACACATGGTTAGACAAGCCACATACCTCGAACCGGCTCAAAACTCAACTAGAAACCAAGCCTTTTCCACGAGTATCCGACTTCAAATGACTCAAATCTATTCAACTCAATTACATGTTGTAAATAACATCTCAAGCAATTGATTCTACAATTTAATTCAAAGCTAAGGCGTGAAATTAGGTATAATGACCAAAATGCCACTCAAACCAACATCTCAAAATTGGATAATTTTAATAGTTTCAGAACCTTCATACTCTCACGAGTCTAACCATATAAAAATCTCTCAAATCGGAGGTCAAACACCCACTCAAAACTCAATAGTTTGGTCTATGAAGTTTTTCCCATTTTTCATTCAAAAATCCGAAATTAAGGAAGAATTCATGATTAGATTAGTAGGTTTTAAGTAAAGGGAGTAGAGAATCGTTATCCAGTAGTTGCCCTTGAAAAACCTTCAAAATTTCTCCCAAATCCGAGCTCCCAAGCTTGTGTTTTGATAAAAATGGCCAACCCTCGATTTTGAAATGTTTATATCTGTCCGGGTATTTAAAGCATCGCGAACACGTTCGCGAAGAAGAAAAATGATGGCTGCATAAAATACCCTTTGCGAACACGAGGAAGAGACCACGAATGCGAAGTCCTGGATTGGTGAAACTACATAAATACGATAGATTGAACGCGAATGCGATGAAGGAAGACGTGAAGCTTTGCGAACGCGAAGGACTAAACGCGAACGCGATGAGGAAAATGGTCCTCCTCCAGAATTACTCTACACGAAAAGCTCCGTTGAGCATCCAAAACACACCCGAGGCCCCCGGGACCTCAACCAAACCTACGAACATATCCCATAACATCATTCAAACTTTTCCCAATCCTTATACCACCTAAAACAACTCTAACAACTCGAATTAATCAAGGACTTGAGCCTAAGAACTTCAAATTTTGTCAAAACACACTTTCGATCAAAATCCTAACCAGAACGCGTCCGAATGACTTGAAATTTTACACACATATCCCAAATGACATGATGGAGCTACTGCAACTTTCGGAATTCCATTCCAACCTTCGGATCAAAATCTCACTATCAGACAGGAAACTTCAAAAATTCAAACTTCGGCATTTCAACCCTAAATGAGCTACAGACTTCCAAGATGCATTCTGAATACGCTCCCAAACTCAAAATCACCTAACCGAGCTAACGGAACCATCAGATTTCCATTCTGAGGTCGTCTTCACACTGTTCCGAGTACGGACCTCTTTCCAACATTTAAGCTCTCATTTAGGGACTAAGTGTCCTAAAACTCTCCGAAAACTAACATCGAACGTTCCGGCGAACCAAAATAGCAGAAATAATCTTAGGGGAAGTAGTTAATAGGGGATTGAGATTTAAGACGGCCGGCCGGGTCGTCACATTTTCTATCATGACACCAAAAGTGTCTGAGCAATATTTGATACTACAAAATGTATCAACAACTCCTGAAGAGCTAACTATTTGCCCAGAAGACACATGACACCAGTAGTGTCCGATATATATTAGATTTTGGATAATAAATGAAGGCTCTCGAAGATCTTATATACAAATATGTCATTCATATTATATGAATGGTCAAAATATATGTTGTATTAAACCTGAAGTTTACTAATATAAATGACTATCATATTGATAGTACAAATGACTGAAAGATTGAAAATCTTCATGTTTCCATAATAATAGGAGGTAAAATAATATATATGTGAGAAGTTACGCGCCTTATTCTTCAATTTATATGATATCATGTATAAATCGGAAGTTTACTAATGCAAAAGCAGTCGCGGTAAATCAGAAGTTTACTAATGTAAAAGTTTATGCCATAGTACACCAGAAGTTTACTAAGGGATAGCACATGCCATGATAAACTTGAAGTTTTCATTTGACATTTTTGAATGAGCTATTTAAGTTCATATAAGCATATATTGAAGAACTAGAAGATTCTTCAAGAATTCTCAGGTGTTGATTGTTCTCATTATAAATTGATTATACCAGCTAAAGTTGGGACTAAGACCCCTGATTCTAAAATATATAAAAGGTGAATATGGGCCCATTCACATGTCATATGAACCACTTATAGATGCATATATAAGATGATTACATGTATGTTTATTTTAAACCTATAGTTTGGCATTTGAGATTGCTTTTCTCAATTAAGAACATAACTTTCAGATTATGAAATCAAGATAGTTCATCTTTATAATGCTGGTTTATATCCAAGCTGGTTTAGCATTGAATGCCTCCTACTAATGGCTAAACTATTGCTTACGAGAACAAAGCTTCATGTGTTGGTCTAAGATATTCTAAATTGCATACATCAGCACTTGTATGCATCAGACCAACAATATATGATAAAGTCCTCCCCTCATAATTGGTTTAGGATCAGAAATCAAATATTTTTACTATCTTTTGATTTGTGGTATATGATTAATTTCTCTACCACAATACAAAAAGATATATTTCCCACAGAATATTGGGGATATACGTCTGTCTGGGAATTCCATCCTCATAAGGATAGGCAGTCCGAGCGAACTATTCAGATTTTAGAGGATATGCTCCGAGTTTGTGTCATTGACTTTGGAGGCTCGTGGGATCAGTTTTTACCTTTAGCGGAGTTTGCCTACAACAACAACTACCAATCAAGTATTTAGATGGCTCCCTATGAGACTTTATATAGTAGACAGTGTCGGTCTCCGATTGGATGGTTTAAGCCAGGAGAGGCTTGGTTGTTAGGTACGGATCTGGTTCAGGATGCCTTGGACAAGGTCAGAATCATTCAGGATAGGCTTCGTACAGCTCAGTCCAGGAAAAAGAGTTATGCCGACCGCAAGGTTCGAGATTTGGCTTTCATGGTCGGTGAGTGGGTATTGCTTCGAGTGTTGCCTATGAAGGGCGTGATGAGATTTGGGAAGAAGGGCAAGCTTAGCACTAGGTTCATTGGCCCATTTGAGATTCTAGATTGAGTGGGAGAGGTGGCTTATAGACTTGTATTGCCGTCGAGCTTATTAGTCGTGCATCCAGTGTTTCATGTGCCCATGCTTCAAAAATATCACGGCGATCCATCCCACGTGTTAGATTTCAACACTGTCCAGTTGGACAAGGACTTATCTTATGAGGAGGAGCTAGTAGCTATTCTAGACCAGTAGATTCGTCAGTTAAGATCGAAGAGTTTTCCTTCTGTTCGTGTTCAGTGGATAGGTCAGCCTCTTGAAGTATCAACCTGGGAGTTCGACTTAGATATGCGGAGCCATTATCCCCATCTTTTCCCTGACTTAGGTACTTCCTTCTTTTGTTCGTTCGAGGACAATGGTTGTTTTAGAGGTGGAGAATGTGATACCCAAAAGGTCATCACTTGTTTTAAAATGAAATTTTACTTTTCGAGGCCTTAGAAACCTCTCTTAGTATCACCTCGATTTGTGTACACAGTCCGGACATGTAGCAGGAAAGCCTAAATGTGAAAATCTGTAAAAAATAATAAGTTTTGACTATAAAATAAATTAATTTGACTTCGGTCAATATTTTGGGTAAACAGACCCGGAACCGTAATTTGACTGTCCCGGAGGGTCCGTAGGAAAATGTGGAACTTGGGCGTATGCCTGGAATCAAATTCCGAGGTCCCAAGCCTAAGAAATGAATTTTTGAAAGAAATTGTTTTCTATATTGTTTATAAGGTTTGGGAATGAATTTTGATTAGAACATGTTGGTATCGGGCCTATATTTTGGTTCTGGCACCTGGTACAGGTCTTATATATGATTTAAGATAATTCTGTGAAGTTTGGTAAGAAACAAAATCCATTTGACGTGATTCGGGCCTTAAATGTAAATTTGATGTTTAAAGAAGTTTTGAGAAATTTCATTGATCTTGAGGTTTAATTCGATGTTCATGATGTTATTTTGGTGATTTGAGTATACGAATAAGTCCGTAGGATTTTTTTAGGGTTGTGTGTATATTTGGTTTGGAGCTCCGAGGGCTCGGGTGAGTTTTGAATACGCCACAGGGTGAAATTTTGGATTTAAGGAATTGCAGGCCTGCAGGCTTCGCATTTTCCAACCTCCCTTCGCAATTCCCAAATATGTTCGCAATTCCCAGGATTTGCAATTTCCAAACCCATGTTCGCAATTCCCAACCCCATGTTCGCAATTCCCAAACCCATGTTCGCAATTCCCAAGCTTCGCAATTCCCAAACCCATGTTCAAATTCCTAAGCCAACAGATGTCGGGGTTCGCAATTGTGAAGCCCTGTTCGCAATTCCCATATCAGAGACCTGTAACTTCTATACTTAGATGATTTTAAGTCCATTTTTCATATTCTCTCAAAACATAAACACACTTAGGCGATTTTTCAAGGATTTCTTCTTCTCCAAATCAATTGTAAGTCATTTTTAACTAACTTCCTTCAATTCTTAACATCTTTTAACATGATTTCAACTTCAAATCAATGATTTTCATGGGAGAAATTGGGTGTTTTGGGTAGAACCTAGGTTTTTCACAAATTGGGGATTTAGACCTCGATTTGAGGTCCGATTTCAAAACAAATTATATATTTGGGTTCGTAGGGGAATGGGTAATCGGGTTTTGGTTCGAACCTTGGGTTTTGACCATGTGGGCTCAAGGTTGATTTTTGACTTTTTGGGTAAAACTTTGGAAAACTCATTTTCATGCATTGGGGTTGATTCATGTAGCATTTATTGATGTAATTAAGTAACTTGTGGCTATATTCGAGCGAATTGGTGGTGGAACCAAGGGGTAAATCTATAGTTGAATCGTGAATTGTGTTCATGGCATCAAGGTAAGTGTTTGGTCTAACCTTAGCTTGAGGGATTAAGAGTTGTGTCTATTTACTACGTGTTAATTGTGGAGTACAACGTATAGGAATGGTGACGAGTATCTATACGTCGATGTCAAGCATGCCTGTGAGTCTTGTATTATAATTGGTTATGACTCCGTTGTGATTTGTTATGCCTCATATGTTATTATCATCATTGTTCCCTTGCCGGGATGTTTGTTTGTTATTATTATTCCCTTGCTGAGATGTTGAAATATTAATGTCCCTTGCCAGGAAATTACGATATTGCTCTTGTTCCCTTGTTGGGATTCCATGTGATTATTATTGGTTAGTAACTGGGAGCAGGTGGTACGCCTTCCACAAGATATATGAAATGGGAGCGGGTGGTACGCCTGCCACAAGATATAACAAAATGGGAGCGAGTGGTATGCCTACCACAAGATATAATGAAATAAGAGCAGGTGGCACGCCTGCCACAAGACAGATAAAATGGGAGCGGGTGGCATGCCTTCTACAAGATACATGAAATAGGAGCGGGTGGCATGCCTGCCACGGGATACATGAAATGGGAGTGGGTGGCATGCTTGCCACAAGATATGTGAACTGGGACCGAGTGGCACACCTTCAACAAGATGTGAAATGAAAGTGAAATCTGTCTTTGTTTCCCTTATCCTTGCTAGTAGTTAGATTTTTTTATTCCTTTATAATTCTTTTGATATTCTGTTTTTACCTGTTATTCCCCGAAGCATGTTTTACCCCTCCCATACTTGACTGCATATGACTGTTTCTTTCTGTACTTCTTTTCTACTATTTATAGCTAAATTGCACAGGTTTATTTAGTAGTCTGGTCCTAGCCTCATCACTATTTCATCGGGGTTAGGTTAGGCACTTACCAGCATATGGGATCGATTGTGTTGATACTACACTATACGTTTTTTTGTGCAGACCCCAGTATTGTAGACTTTGGACCACAATGGGATTGTTGATTCTTGTTCATCAGGCGACCCGAGATTGTCCTGCAGGCATTTACAAGCCTTGGCGTCTCCTTCTATCGACTATTCCTGTTTCTTTCATGCATTTCCAGAGATAGTATTATATTTATTTCTTTCAGACCTTTATTTTGAGTATTCTTAGACCGTTTGTGAAACTGTGATACCGGGTAGTCGAGACTCAAACAGTTGTATTGGATTCGTGTTCAGATAGCTTAATGTTTTTTTCTTCCTCTTATGTTAAATTTTGATGTTTAAATTTTATTACTTTGCAGTTGTTAATGAATATAAAATAGGTAAAAAAGTAAAGTATGCTATTAACTGGCTTGCCTAGCTCATATTAGTAGGCACCATCATGACTTCTGAGTGTGGGAAATCTGGATCGTGACAAGTTGGTATCAGAGCTCTAGGTTACATGGGTGTCACTATTCACAGACAAGCTTAGTAGAGTCTGAGGGATCGGTACGGAGATGTCTGTACTTATCCCCCAGAGGCTACAGAGTTAGGAAAAAACTTCACATTCATTCTTTCCTATCGTGCGACTTTGTTTTCTCAATGCTAAATTGGTCCTTTCGTGAATGGCGAGGTCACGTACCGCTTCTTCAGCCGAATGCCAGCTCAGATCGGTGATAAATCAGCTACGTCTTCAGAGGCTTTGTGGAGGTTAGATAGGTTCACCAATCTCTTTACTACTACTTTCAGCGGTGCATTTTATGAGGATCCCCCAAGATTATCTAGACAGCTATCATGAGTTTCTCAGGAACATGGGGATAGTTGAGACCAATGGGGTCAATTTTTCTACTTTTCGCTTGTCTAGATCCGCCAAGACTTGGTGGAGAGATTATTACTTGGCTAGACCAGCCGGATCACAAGCTTTAACATGGGAGCAGTTCACGCAACTATTTCTGGAGAAGTTTCTCCCCATCACTCAGCGAGAGGCCTATCAAAGGCAGTTTGAGTGCCTCCAGCAGGGTTCCATGACTATCACCCAGTACGAGACCAGATTTATTGATTTGGCTTGCCATGCTCTTATCATACTTCCCATTGAGATAGAGGGTGAGGTGGTTTATTAATGGACTTATTCAGCCGATTCATCTCTAGATGGCTAGAGAGACTGAGTGAGATATCCTTCCAGGAGATGGCCAATGTGACCCACAGAGTTGAGATGGTTCTATCACAGGGGGTGGTCATGGGATAGACAAGAGACCACGTCATTCAGGCAGATTTAGTATTTCCTAGTATGGAGGTAGAGATTCGTACGGTAGAGTCCATCCTCCTAAGCCTTTACAGTCAGCACTTTAGGTTTCTCATGGTGCCTCAGGTGGTCGTGGTTCTCAGATGTAGTATTCTGATCAACAGTCCTACAGTGCTCCACCAGCTCCTATCAGTGTACCGCCGCTTCACAGCTTCCAAGGTCGTCAGCCCCAGCAGCCGAAGGCTTATTTCACTTGTGGTGACACGAGTCATATTGATAGGTATTTCCCTCGATCACCGAGTAGCGCTTAGCATCAGGGTTCCCATGCCATGGTTCAGGCACCAATTGTTCCATAGCTCGCTCAACCAGCTAGGGGTGGGGATGGAGGTGCTAGAGGTAGAGGTCGTAGAGGTGGAGCTCAGACCGCTAGAGGTGGAAGCCAGCTAGCAGCAGGCCGTCCTAGAGATATAATTCATGGTGGTGGGGCCCAGCCCCAATGCTATGCTCTTCCAGCATGCCTGAGATTGAGGCTTCAGATACAATTATTATAGGTACGGGTCTGGTTTGTGATAGAGATGCTTCAATGTTATTTGATCCAGGGTCTATATACTCGTATGTGTCATCTTATTTTGCACCGTATCTGGTCATGTATAGTAATTCTTTGAGTGCTCTTGTTTATGTGTCTACATCGGTGGGTGATTCTATTGTGGTAGGACGAGTCCATTATTCGTGTATAGTTATGATTGGGGTTCTTGAGACTCGTGTAGATTTGTTGCTTCTGGACATGGTCAATTTTGATGTCATATTAAGGATGGACTAGTTATCACCTTACCACGCTATCTTGGACTGCCATGCTAAGATTATGACCTTAGCCTTACCGGGTTTACCTCGTTTAGAGTGGAGAAGGACTCCTGGTCATTCTACCCGTAGTGTTATCTCTTATGTGAAGGGTTAGCGTATAGTCGAGAAGGGGTGTTGGCCTATTTAGCTTATGTTCACGATTCTAATGCTAAGGTTCCTTTTATTGATTTTGTGTCCTCGTTGTCTGGGAGTTTCCTGAGGTATTTCCTTCAGACCTGCTAGGTATACCACCCGATAGAGATATTGTTTTTTGTATTGATTTGGCTCCGAGCACTCAGCCCATTTCTATCCACCGTATCATATGGCCCCGCCTAAGTTAAAAGAGTTGAAAGAGCAGTTACAAGACTTGCTTAAGAAGGGTTTCATTAGACCAGTGTTTTGCCTTGGGGTGCGCCGGTATTGTTTGTGAAGAAGAAGGATGGTTCAATGAGAATGTGTATTGCTAACCGGTAATTGAACAAGGTAACCATCAAGAATAAGTATCCGCTGCCAAGGATTGATGATTTGTTTGATCAGCTTCAGGGTGCCAAGGTATTTTCAAAGATCGACTTGAGATCTGGCTACCATCATTTGAGTATTAGGGAATCTGATGTCCCTAAGACAGCTTTCCGTACTCGGTATGGGCATTATGAGTTCTTGGTGATGTCATTTGGGTTGACAAATGCCTCAGCAACTTTTATAGATTTGATCAACAGAGTGTTCAGGCCTTTTTTGGATTCGTTCATGATAGTCTTTATTGATGATATTCCGATCTATTCCCGCAACCGTAAGGAGCACGAGCAGCATCTTAGAGTGGTTCTTCAGACCTTGAGGTATAGTCAGTTATATGCTAAGTTCTCAAAGTTTCAGTACTGGTTGAGTTCAGCTACATTTCTGGGTCATGTTGTATTAGCAGAGGGTATTCAGGTTAATCCGAAGAAGATTGAGGTAGTCAAGAACTGGCCTAAACCAGCATCAGCTATATAGATTTGGAGTTTTTTGGGATTGGCGGGCTATTATCTTTAGTTCGTGGAGGGTTTCTCATCTATTGCAGCCCCGATAACCAGGTTAACCCAGAAGGGTGCCCATTTCAGATGGTCGGACGAGTGTGAGATGAGCTTTTAGAAGCTTAAGACAGCTCTGACTACGGCACCGGTGTTGGTTTTACCCACAGTTTTAGGGCCTTATACAATTTATTGTGATGCTTCTCGTATTGGACTTGGTACAGTGTTGATGTAAGATGGCAAGGTCATTGCCTATGCTTTGCGACAGTTGAAGATTCATGAGAAGAACTATTCGGTTCATGATTTGGAGTTAGCAACCATTGTTCACGCATTGAAGATTTGGAGGCGTTATCTGTATGGCATGGCATGTGGGGTGTTCACGGATCACAAGAGTCTTCAGTGTTTATTCAAGCAGAAGGAGTTGAATTTGACGTAGAGTAGGTGGTTGGAGTTGTTGAAAGACTATGATATCATCATCTTATATCACTCGGGAAAGGCCAATGTGGTGGCAAATGCTTTGAGTAGGAAGTCAGCCAGTACGGGCAGTCTCGCTTATATTTCGGTCGGTGAGAGACCACTTGCTTTGGATGTTCAGGCTTTAGCTAATCAGTTTGTGAGGCTGGATATTTCTGAGCACAGTCGCTCGTTCTTCTCTATTGGAGCGTACTCGCGAAAGGCTGTATGAGGATCCCCATTTGTGTGTCCTCGGAGACAAGGTGCAGCACGGAAATGCCAAGCAGATTACTTTGGGTGATGATGGAGTTTTGAGATTGCAGGGCCGAGTTTGTGTGACTAATATAGATGGACTCTGAGAGTTGCTTTTAGAGGAGGCCCATAGCTCCAAGTACTGTATTCATCCGGGCACCGCGAAGATGTATCAGGATTTGCGGCAGCATTATTGGTGGTAGAGAATGAAGAAGGATATTGTTGCATATGTGGCTCGATGTTTGAATTATTAGCAGGTTAAGTACGAGCATCAGAGGCTTGCAGGTTCATTTCAGAGGATTGAGCTTCCCGAATGGAAGTGGGAGCGGATGACTATGGATTACGTTGTTGGACTCCCGCAGACTCGGAAGAAGTTCGATGCAGTATGGGTCATTATTGATAGGCTGACCAAGTCAGCGCATTTCATTCATGTGGCAGTATCTTATTCTTCCGAGAGGTGAGCTGAGATTTATATCCAAGAGATTTTTCGTCTTCATGGTGTGCCCGTGTCTATCATTTCGGACCGAGGTACACAGTTTATCTCACGAATATGGAGAGCAGCTCAATGAGAGTTGGGCACGTGGGTTGAGTTGAGCTTAGTATTCCATCCTCAGACGGACAGACAGACCTAGCTGACTATTCAAATTTTGGAGGATATGATCTGAGCTTGTGTCATTAACTTTGGAGGCTCGTGGGATCAGTTTTTGCCTTTAGCAGAGTTTGTCTACAACAACAGCTACCAGTCGAATATTCAGATTGCTCCCTATGAGGCTTTATATGGCAGACGGTGTTGGTCTCTGGTTGGATGGTTTGAGCCGAAAGAGGCTCGGTTGTTATGTACAGATCTGGTTCAGGATGCCTTGGACAAGGTCAGGATCATTTAGGATAGGCTTCGTATAGCTCAGTCCAGGCAAAAGAGTTATGTCGACCGTAAGGTTCGAGATTTGGCTTTCATGGTCGGTGAGCGGGTATTGCTTCGAGTGTCGCCTATGAAGGGCGTGATGAGATTTGGGAAGAAGGGCAAGCTTAGCCCTAGATTCATTGGCCCGTTTGAGATTCTTGATCGAGTGGGAGAGGTGGCTTAGATACTTGTATAGATGCCGAGCTTATCAGTTGTGCATCCAGTATTTCATGTGTCCATGCTTCGGAAATATCCCGGTGATCCATCCCACATGTTAGATTTCAACACTGTCCAGTTGGACAAGGACTTATCTTATGAGGAAGAGCTGGTAGTTATTCTAGACCGGCAGATTCGTCAGTTGAGATCGAATAGTTTTCCTTCTGTTCGTGTTTAGTGGAGAGGTCAGCCTCCTGAGGCGTTGACCTAGGAGTCCGAATCTGGTATGCGGAGCCGTTATCCCCATATTTTTCCCAACTCAGGTACTTCCTTCATTTGTCCGTTCTTTTTTAGGTGCAGAATGTGATGACACTTGTTTTAAAATGAAATTCTACATTATGAGGCATTAAAATCCTCTGTTGGCATCACCTCGATTTACGTGTGCAGTCCCGGCGCGTAGCCGAAAAGCCTAAATGTGAAAATCTATGAAAATGATAAGTTTTAACTATAAAATGAATTAATTTGACTTAGTCAACATTTTGGTTAAACACACCCGGACTCATGATTTGACGGTCCCGGAGGGTTCGTAGGAAAATATGGAACTTGGGCGTATGCCCGTAATTGAATTCCGAGGTCCCATGCCCGAGAAATGAATTTTTGAAAGAAATTGTTTTTTGAAATTGTTTGTAAGGTTTGGAAATGAATTTTGATTAGAACACGTTGGTATCGGTCCCCTATTTTGGTTTCGGCGTCCGATAAGGTCTTATATATGATTTAAGATAATTCTGTGAAGTTTGGTAAGAATCGAAATCCATTTGACGTGATTCAGACCTTAAATGCAATTTTGATGTTTAAAGAAGTTTTGAGAAATTTCATTGATCTTGAGGTTTAATTCGATGTTCAAGATGTTATTTTGGTGATTTGAGTACACAAATAAGTACGTAGGATGTTTTTCAGGTTGTGTGTATATTTAGTTTGGAGCCCCGAGGGCTCGGGTGAGTTTTGGATAGGCCACAGGGTGAAATTTTGGACTTAAGGAATTGCAGGCCTGCAGGCTTCCCATTTCACAACCTCCCTTCGCAACTCCCAAACCCATGTTCGCAATTTCCAAGATTCGCATTTCCCAAACCCATGTTTGCAATTCCCAGGATTCACAATTTCCAAACCCATGTTCGCAATTCCCAAGCTTTGAAATTCCTAAACTCACCCATGTTCACAATTCCCATGCTAGCAGAGGTCGGGGTTCGCAATTGCAAACCCCTTTTCGCAATTCCCATATCCAAAACCTGCAACTTTTATACTTAGACGATTTTAAACCCATTTTTCATATTCTCTCAAAACATAAACACACTTAGGCGATTTTTCACGGATTTCTTCTTCTCCAAATCAATTGTAAGTCATTTTTAACTAACTTCCTTCAATTCTTAACATCTTTTAACAAGATTTCAACTTCAAATCAATAATTTTCATGGGGGAAATTGGGTGTTTTGGGTACAATCTAGGTTTTTCAAAAATTAGGGATTTGGACCTGGATTTGAGGTTCAATTTCAAATCAAATTATATATTTGGGTTCTTGGAGGAATGGGTAATGGTGTTTTGGTTCGAACCTCGAGTTTTGACCATGTGGGCCCGGGGGCAATTTTTGACTTTTTGGGTAAAACTTTGGAAAACTCATTTTCATGCATTGGGGTTGATTCATTTAGCGCTTATTAATGTAATTAAGTAACTTTTGGCTAGATTCGAGCGAATTGGTGGTGGAATCAAGGGGTAAATCTATAGTTGAAACGTGAATTGTGTTCGTGGCATCGAGGTAAGTATTTGGTCTAACCTTAGCTTGAGGGATTAGGAGTTGTGTCTATTTACTACGTATTAATTGTGGAGTACGACGTATAGGCATGGTGATGAGTATCTATACGTCGATGTCAAGCATGCCTGTGAGTCTTTTGTTATAATTTGTTATGACTTCGTTGTGGTTTGTTATGCCTCACATGTTATTATCATCATTGTTCCTTTGCCGGGATGTTTGTTTGATATTATTATTCTCTTGCCGGGATGTTGTTGAAATATTAATGTCCCTTGCCGAGAAGTTACTATATTGCTCTTATTCCCTTGTCGGGATTCCTTGTGATTATTGTTGGTTTGTAACTAGGAGAGGGTGGTACGCCTACCAAGAAATATATGAAATGGGAGCGGGTGGTACGCCTACCACAAGACTTAATAAAATAGGAGCGGGTGGTACGCCTACCGCAAGACTTAATGGAATGAGAGCGGGTGGTACGCCTACCGCAAGATATAATGAAATGGGAGCGGGTGGCATGCCTGCCACAAGACACATAAAATGGAAGTAGGTGGCATGCCTGCCACAAGATATGTGAATTGGGATTGGGTGTCACACATTCAACAAGATGTGAAATGAAAGTGAAATCTGCCTTTGTTTCCCTTATCCTTGCTAGTAGTTGGATTTTTTTATTTCTTTATAATTCTCTTGATATTCTGTTTTTACCTTACTCCCTGAAGCATGTTTTACCCCTCCCATACTTGACTGTATATGGCTATTTCTTTCTATAATTCTTTCTCGTTGTATATAGCTAAATTGCACAGGTTTATTTAGTAGTCTGGTCCTAGCCTCATCACTACTTCGTCGGGGTTAGGCACTTACCAGCACATGGGGTCGGTTGTGCTAATACTACACTATGCACTCTTTTGTGCAGACCCCAATGTTGTAGACTTTGGACGGCAATGGGATTGTTGATTCTTGTTCATCAGTCGACCCGAGGTAGTCCTGCAGGCATCTACAGGACTTGGCATCTCCTTTTATCGACTATTCTTGTTTCTTTCATGCATTTCCAGAGACAGTGTTATATTTATTTCTTTAGAAATTTATTTGTAGTATTCTTTGACCGTCTGTGAAACTGTGACACCAGTTCTGGGTAGTCGAGACTCAAACAGTTGAATTGGATTCGTGTTCAGATAGCTTAATGTTTTTTTCTTTCGCTTATGTTAAATTTCGATGTTTAAATGTTATTACTTTGCAGTTGTTAATGAATATAAAATAGGTAAAATGGTAAATTGTGCTATTAATTGGCTTTCCTAGCTTTTATTAGTAGGCACCATCATGACTCCTGAGTATGGGAGATCCAGATCGTGACAATTTCGTATCAGAACTCTAGGTTACATGGGTCTCACAGTTCACATGCAAGCTTAGTAGAGTCTGAGGGATCGGTATGGGGACGTCTGTATTTATCCCCCAGAGGCTACAAAGTTAGGAAAAAACTTCACATTCATTCTATCCTATCATGCGATTTTGTTCTCTCAGTGCTAAATTGAAAAAAGCCCTACTCTTGTCCTTTTGTGAATGGTGAGGTCACGTACCGCTTCTTCAACTGAACGACAGCTCAGACCGGTGATAGATCAGCTACGTCTTTGGAGGCTATGTAGAGGTTGGATAGGTTCACCAAGCTCTTCACTACTACTTTCAGCGGTGCATCTATAGAGGATCCCCAGGATTATCCAGACATTTGTCATGAGGTTCTCAGGAACATGGGGATAACTGAGACCAATGGCTTCAATTTTCTACTTTTCGCTTGTCTAGATCCGCCAAGACTTGGTGGAAAGATTATTGCTTGGCTAGACCAGCCGGATTGCAAGCTCTGACTTGGGAGTAGTTCACGCAGCTATTTTTTGGGAGTTTCTCCCCATCACTCAGAGAGAGGCCTATCAAAGGTAGTTTGACCGCCTCCAGTAGGGTTCCATGACTGTCACCCAGTACGAGACCAGATTAATTGATTTGGCTCGCCATGCTCTTATCATACTTCCCACTGAGAGAGAGAGAGGGTGACGCGGTTTATTGATGGACTTATTCAGATGATTCATCTCTATATGGCTAGAGAGACTAAGTGAGATATCCTTCCAGTAGGTGGCCAATGTGGCCTGGAGAGTTGATATGGTTCTATCTCAAAGGGGTGGTCATGGGATAGACAAGAGACCACGTCATTCAAGCAGATTCAGTGTTACATTGTCTGGAGGTAGAGATTCGTATGGTAGAGGCCATCCTCCTAGGCCTTTACAGTTAGCACTTCAGGTTTCTCACGGTGCCTCAAGTGGCCATTGTTCTAAGATACAGTATTCTGATCAGCAGTCCTATAGTGCTCCACCAGCTCCTATCAGTGCACCACCGTTTCAGAGCTTCCAGGGTCGTCAGCCCTAGCAGCCGAGGGCTTATTTCACTTGTGGTGACACGAGTCACATTGATATGTATTTCCCTCGATCATCGAGTAGCGCTAAGTATCAGGGTTCTCGTGCCATGGTTCAGGCACCAATTGTTCCACAGCCCGCTCAGCCAGCTAGGGGTGGAGGTAGAGGTGCTAGAGGTGGAGGTAGAGGTCCTAAAGGTAGAGCTCAGACTGCTAGAGGTGGAGGCCAGCTAACAACAAGCCGTCCTAGAAATGTAGTTCAGGGTGGTGAGGCCCAGCCCCGATAATATGCTCTTCCAGCCAGGCCCGAGACTGAGGCTTCATATGCAATTATTACAGGTATTGTTCTGGTTTGTGATAGAGATACTTTAATGTTATTTGATCCAGGGTCTACATACTCGTATGTGTCATCTTATTTTGCACCGTATCTGGTCATGCCTAGTGATACTTTGAGTGCTCTTGTTTATGTGTCTACATCGGTGGGTGATTTTATTGTGGTAGGACGAGTCCATTATTTGTGTATAGTTATGATTGGGGGGTCTTGAGACTCGTGTAGATGTGTTGCTTCTGGATATGGTCGATTTTGATATCATATTAAGGATGGACAGGTTATCACCTTACCACGCTATCTTGGATTGACATGCCAATATTATGACCTTAGCCTTACTGGGTTTACCTTGTTTAGAGTAGAGAGGGACTCCTGGTCATTCTACCCGTAGTGTTATCTCTTTTATGAAGGCTCGGCGTATGGTCGATAAGGGGTGTTTGGCCTATTTGGCTTATGTTCGCGATTCTAGTGTTGAGGTCCCTTCTATTGATTCTGTCCTCGTTGTCTGGGAGTTTTCTGAGGTATTTCCTTCAGACCTGCTGGATGCCACCCAACAGGCATATTCATTTTTACATTGATTTGGCTCCGGGCACTCAGCTCATTTCTATCCCGCCGTATTGTACAGCCCCGCCTAAGTTGAAAGAGTTGAAGGAGCAGTTGCAAGACTTTCTTGAGAAGGGTTTCATTAGACCAGTGTTTCGCTTGGGGTGCGCTGGTGTTGTTTGTGAAGAAGAAGGATGGGTCAATGAGAATGCGTATTGATTATCGGTAATTGAATAAGGTTACCATCAAGAATAAGTATCCGCTGCCAAGGATTGATGATTTGTCCGATCAGCTTTAGGGTGCCAAGGTATTTTCAAAGATCGACTTGAGATCTCGCTACCATCAGTTGAGGATTAGGGCATCTGATGTCCCTAAGATAGCTTTCCGCACTCGGTATGGGCATTATAAGTTCTTGGTGATGTCATTTGGGTAGACAAATGTCCCAGCAACTTTTATGGATTTGATGAACATAGTGTTCAGTCCTTTGTTGGATTCATTCGTGATAGTCTTTATTGATGATATTCTGATCTATTCCCGCAGCCGAGTGGAGCACGAGCAGCATCTTAGAGTGGTTATTCAGACCTTGAGGGATAGTCAGCTATATGCTAAGTTCTCGAAGTGTGAGTTCTGGTTGAGTTCAGTTGTATTTCTGCTTCATTTTGTATCAGCAGAGGGTATTCAGGTTGATCCGAAGAAGATTGAGGCAGTCAAGAACTGGCCTAAACCAGCATCAGCTACAGAGATTCGGAGTTTCTTAGGATTGGCAGGCTACTATCTTCAGTTCGGTGAAGGGTTCTCATCTATTACAGCCCTGATAACCAGGTTGACCCAGAAGGGTGCCTAGTTCAGATGGTCGGACGAGTGTGAGACGAGCTTTCAGAAGCTCAAGAGAGCTCTGACTATGGCATCGGTGTTGGTTTTTCCCACATGTTTAGGTCCTTACACAGTTTATTGTGATGCTTCTCATATTGGACTTGGTGCAGTGTTAATGGAGGATTGCAGGGTCATTGCCTATGATTAGCGACAGTTGAAGATTCATGAGAAGAACTATTCGGTTCATGATTTGGAGTTGGCAGTCATTGTTCACGCATTGAAGATTTGGAGGCATTATTTGTATGGCATGGCATGTGGGGTGTTCACGGACCACAAGAGTCTTCAGTGTTTGTTCAAGCAGAAGGAGTTGAATTTGAGGCAGAGGAGGTGGTTGAAGTTGTTGAAAGACTATGATATCACCATTTTATATCACTCGGGAAAGGCCAATGTGGTGGCCGATGCTTTGAGTAGGAAGTCAGCCAGTACGGGCAGTCTCGCTTATATTCCGGATGGTGAGAGATCGCTTGCTTTGGATGTTCAGGCTTTGGCAAATCAGTTTGTGAGGCTGGATGTTTCTAAGCCCAATCGTGTGTTAGCTTGCACGGTCACTCGTTCTTCTTTATTGGAGCGTATACGTGAAATACAGTATGATGATCCCCATTTGTGTGTCCTCAGAGAACGGTGCAGCCCGGAGGTGCCAAGCAAATTACTTTGGGTGATGATGGAGTTTTGAGATTGTAGGGTCGAGTTTGTGTGCCTAATATGGATGGACTCTAAGAGTTGATTTTAGAGGAGTCCCATAGCTCCAGGTACTCTATTCAGCCGGGCGCCGTGAATATGTATCAGGATTTGCGGCAGTATTATTGGTAGTAGAGAATGAAGAAGGATATTGTTGCATATGTAGATCGGTGTTTGAATTGTCAGCAGGTTAAGTACGAGAATTAGAGGCTCCCTGGTTCATTTTAGAGGATTAATCTTCCCGAGTGGAAGTGGGAGCGAATGACTATGGATTTTGTTAGACTCCCGCAGACTCGGAAGAAGTTCGACCCAGTATGGGTTATTGTTGATAGGCTTACCAAGTCAGCGCATTTCATTCCTTTGGCAGTCTCCTATTCTTCCGAGAGGTTAGCTGAGATTTATATCTGGGAGATTAATCATCTTCATGGTATGCCCGTGTCAATCATTTCGGACTGAGGTACACAGTTTATCTCACATTTCTGGAGAGCATCCCGGTGAGATTTGGGCACGCGAGTTGAGTTGAGATCAATATTCTATCCTCAGACGCACGGAAAGACCTAGCTGAATATTCAAATTTTGGAGGATATGATCCGAGCTTCTGTCATTGACTTTGGAGGCTCGTGGGATCAGTTTTTGCTTTAGAAGAGTTTGCCTACAACAACAGCGACCAGTAGAATATTCAGATGGATCCTTATGAGGCTTTATATGGTATACGGTGTCGGTCTCCGGTTGGATGGTTTGAGCCGGGAGAGGCTCGGTTGTTATGTACAGATCTGGTTCAGGATGCCTTGGACAAGGTTAGGATCATTCAGGATAGGCTTCGTACAGCTCAGTCCAGGCAAAAGAGTTATGTCGACCGCAAGGTTCGATATTTCGCTTTCATGGTCGGTGAGCGGGTATTGCTTCGAGTGTCGCCTATGAAGGGCATGATGAGATTTGGGAAGAAGGGCAAGCTTAGCCCTAGATTCATTGGCCCAATTGAGATTCTTGATCGAGTGGGAGAGGTGGCTTATAGACTTTTATTGCCGCCAAGCTTATCAGTTGTGCATCCAGTGTTTCATGTGTCCATGCTTCGAAAATATCACGGCAATCCATCCCACGTGTTAGATTTCAACACTGTCTAGTTGGACAAGGACTTGTCTTATGAGGAGGAGCCGGTAGTTATTCTAGACCGGTAGATTCGTTAGTTGAGATCAAAGAGTTTTCCTTCTGTTCGTGTTCAGTGGAGAGGTCAGTCTCCTGAGGCATCGACCTGGGAGTCCGATTCTGATATGCGGAACCGTTATCCCCATCTTTTTCCTGACTCAGGTACTTCCTTCTTTTGTTCGTTCGAGGACGAACAATTATTTTAGAGGTGGAGAATGTGATGACACTTGTTTTAAAATGAAATTCTACATTCTGAGGCCTTAAAAACCTCTCTTAGCATCACCTCGAGTTGCGTGTGTAGTCCTAACACGTAACCGGAAAACTTTAATGTGAAAATCTTGAAAAATGATAAGTTTTTACTATAAAATGAATTAATTTGACTTTGGTCAATATTTTGGGTAAACGCGCATGGACCCCTGATTTGACGGTCCCTGAGGGCTTGTAGGAAAATATGGGACTTGGGCATATGCCCGGAATCGAATTCCGAGGTCCCAAGCCCGAGAAATAGATTTTTGAAAGAAATTGTTTTCTAAAATTGTTTATAGGGTTTTGAAATGAATTTTGATTAGAACATGTTGGTATTGGTCCAGTATTTTGGTTCCAACGCCCGATATAGATCTTATATATGATTTAAGATAATTCTGTGAAGTTCGGTAAGAAACAGAATCCATTTGACGTGATTCGGACCTTAAATGCAAATTTGATGTTTAAAGAAGTTTTGAGAAATTTCATTTATCTTGAGGTTTAATTCGATGTTCATGATGTTATTTTGGTGATTTGAGTACACAAATAAGTACGTAGGATGTTTTGAGGTTGTGTGTATATTTGGTTTGGAGCCCCGAGGGCTCGGGTGGGTTTTGGATAGGCCACATGGTGAAATTTTGGACTTAAGGAATTGCAGGCCTGCAGGCTTCGCATTTCACAACCTCCGTTCGCAATTCCCAAACCCATGTTCGTAATTCTCAAACTTTGCAATTCTCAGGATTCGCAATTCCCAAACCCATGTTCGCAATTCACAGGATTCGCTATTCCCAAACCCATGTTCGCAATTCCCAAGCTTCGAAATTCCTAAACTCACCCATGTTCGCAATTCCCAAGCCAGCAGAGGTCGGGGTTTGCAATTGCGAACCCCTATTCGCAATTCCCATATCAGAGACCTCCAACTTTTAAACTTAGACGATTTTAAACCCAGTTTTCATATTCTCTCAAAACATAAACACACTTAGGCGATTTTTCAAGGATTTCTTCTTCTCCAAATCAATATTAAGTCATTTTTAACTAATTTCCTTCAATTCTTAACATCTTTTAACATGATTTCAACTTCAAATCAATGATTTTCATTGGCGGAATTGTTTGTTTTGGGTAGAACCTAGGTTTTTCAAAAATTAGGGATTTGGACCTCGATTTGAGGTCCGATTTCAAATCAAATTATATATTTGGGTTCGTGGGGGAATGGGTAATGGGGTTTTGGTTCGAACCTCGAGTTTTGACCATGTGGGCCCGGGAGCAATTTTTGACTTTTTGGGTAAAACTTTGGAAAACTCATTTTCATGCATTGGGGTTGATTCATTTAGGGTTTATTTATGTAATTAAGTAACTTATGGCAAGATTCGAGTGAATTGGTGGTGGAATCAAGGGGTAAATCTATAGTTGAATCATGAATTGTGTTTGTGGCATCGAGGTAAATATTTGGTCTAACCTTAGCTTGAGTGATTAGGAGTTGTGTCAATTTACTACGTGTTAATTATAGAGTACGACATATAGGCATGATGATGAGTATCTATACGTCGGTGTCAAGCATGCATGTGAGTCTTGTATTATAATTTGTTATGACTTTGTTGTGGTTTGTTATGCCTCGCATGTTATTATCATCATTGTTCCCTTGCCGGGATATTGTTCAAATATTAATGTCCCTTGCTGGGAAGTTACGCTCTTGTTCCCTTGTCGGGATTCCTTGTGACTATTGTTGGTTTGTATCTAGGAGCGGGTGGTACGCCTACCACAAGATATATGAAATGGGAGCGGGTGGTACACCTACCACAAAACATAATAAAATAGGAGTGGGTGGTACGCCTACCGCAAGATATATGAAATGGGAGCGGGTGGTATGCCTACCACAAGATATAATGAAATGGGAGCGAGTGGTATGTCTACCACAAGATATAATGAAATAAGAGCGGGTGGCACGCCTGCCACAAGACACATAAAATGGGAGCGGGTGGCACGCCTTCTATAAATTACATGAAATGGGAGCGAGTGGCACGCCTGCCACGGGATACATGAAATGGGAGTGGGTGGCATGCCTGCCATAAGATATGTGAATTGGGACCGGGTGGCACAACTTCAACAAGATATGAAGTGAAAGTGAAATCTGCCTTTGTTTCCCTTATCCTTGCTAGTAGTTGGATTTTTTTATTCCTTTATAATTCTGTTGATATTCTGTTTTTACATGTTATTCCTTGAAGCATGTTTTCCCCCTCCCATACTTGACCGTATATGGTTGTCTCTTTCTGTACTTCTTTTTTTGCTGTATATAGCTAAATTGCACATGTTTATTTAGTAGTCTAGTTCTAGCCTCGTCACTACTTCATCGGGATTAGGCTAGGCACTTACCAGCACATGGGGTTAGTTGTTCTGATACTACACTCTGCACTCTTTTAAGCAGACTCCAGTGTTGTAGACTTTGGACCACAATGGGATTGTTGGTTCTTGTTTATCAGGCGACCCAAGGTAGTCCTGCAGGCGTCTACAGGCCTTGGCGTCTCCTTTTATCGACTATTCCTGTTTCTTTCATGCATTTCTAGAGACAGTGTTATATTTATTTCTTTCAGACATTTATTTGTAATATTCTTAGACCGTCTGTGAAACTGTGACACCAGTTCTGGATAGTCGAGACTCAAACAGTTGCATTGGGTTCGTGTTCAGATAGCTTAATGTTTTTTTCTTTCGCTTATGTTAAGTTTCGATGTTTAAATGTTATTATTTTGCAGTTGTTAATGAATATAAAATGGGTAAAAAGGTAAATTATGATATTAATTGGATTGCCTAGCTCGTATTAGTAGGCACCATCATGACTCCTGAGTGCGGGAAATCCAGATCGTGACAAATTGGTATCAGAGCTCTAGGTTACATGGGTCTTACAGTTCACAGGCAAGCTTAGTAGAGTCTGAGGGATCGGTTCAGAGACGTCTGTATTTATCCCCCAGAGGCTACAAAGTTAGGAAAAACTTCATATTTATTCTTTCCCATCGTACGATTTTGTTCTATCAGTGTTAAATTGAAACCCCTACTCTTGTCCTTTCGTGAATGGCGAGGTCACGTACCGCTTCTTCAACCGAACGGCAGCTTAGACCGGTGATAGATCAGCTATGTCTTTGGAGGCTTTGTGGATGTTGGATAGGTTCACCAAGCTCTTCACTACTGCTTTTAGTTGTGCATCTTCTGAGGATCCCCAGGATTATCTAGACAGCTGTCAGGAGGTTCTCAGGAACATGGGGATAGTTGAGACTAATGGGGACGATTTTTCTAGTTTTCGCTTGTCTGGATCCGCCAAGACTTGGTAGAGAGATTATTTCTTGGCTAGACCAGTCGGATCGCAAGCTTTGACTTAGGAGTAGTTCACACAGCTATTTCTGGAGAAGTTTCTCCCCATCACTCAACGAGAGGCCTATAAAAGGCAGTTTGAGCGCCTCCGGCAGGGTTCCATGACTTTCACCCAGTACGAGACCAGATTCATTGATTTGGCTCGCCATGCTCTTATCATACTTGCCACTGAGAGAAAGAGGGTGAGGCAGTTTATTGATGGACCTATTCAGCCGATTTGTCTCCATATGGCTAGAGAGACTGAGTGAGATATCCTTCCAGGAGGCGGCCAATGTGGCCCGGAGAGTTGAGATGGTTCTATCACAGGGGGGTGATCATGGGATAGACAAGAGACTACGTCATTCAGGTAGATTTAGTGTTACCTCATCTGGAATTAAAGATTCGTATAGTAGAGGCCATCCTCCTAGGCCTTTACAGTCAGCACTTCAGGTTTCTCATGGTGCCTCAGGTGGCAGTGGTTCTTAGATACAGTACTCTGATCAGCAGTCTTACAGTGATCCACCAGCTCCTATCAGTGCACCGCCGCTTTAGAGCTTCCTGGGTCGTCAGCCCCAGCAGCCGAGGGCTTATTTCACTTGTGGCAACACGAGTCACATTGATAGGTATTTCTCTCAATCATCGAGTAGCGCTCAACATCAGGGTTCCCGTGCCATGGTTCATGCACCAGTTGCCATAGCCCGCTCAGCCGGCTAGGGGTGGGGGTAGAAGTGCTAGAGGTTGAGGTAGAGGTCCTAGAGGTAGATCTCAGACTGCTAGAGGTGGAGGCCAGCTAGCAGCAGGCCGTCCTAGAGATGCAGTTTATGGTGGTAGGGCCCAGCCCCAATGCTATGCTCTTCCAGCCAGGCCTGAGATTGAGGTTTCAGGTGCAGTTATTATAGGTTTGGTTCTGGTTTGTGATAGATATGCTTCAATATTATTTGATCCAGGGTCTACATACTCGTATGTGTCATCTTATTTTGCACCGTATCTGGTCATGCCTAGTGATTCTTTGAGTGCTCTTGTTTATGTGTCTACATCGGTGGGTGATTCTATTGTGGTAGGACGAGTCCATCATTCGTGTATAGTTATGATTGGGGGTTTTGAGACTCGTGTAGATTTGTTGCTTCTGGACATAGTTGATTTTGATGTCATATTAAGGATGGACTGGTTATCACCTTACCACGCTATCTTGGACTCCCATGCCAAGATTATGAACTTAGCCTTACCAAGTTTACCTTGTTTAGAGTGGATAGGTACTCTTGGTCATTCTACCCGTAGTGTTATCTATTATGTGAAGGCTCGGCGTATGGTCGAGAAGTGGTGTTTGGCCTATTTAGCTTATGTTCGCGATTCTAGTGCTGAGGTCCCTTTTATTGATTATGTGCTCGTTGTGTGGGAATTTCCTTAGGTATTTCCTTTAGACTTGCTTGGTATGCCACCGACAGGGATATTAATTTTATCCTTGATTTGGTTCCGGGCACTCAGCCATTTCTATCCTGCCGTATTGTATGGCCCCGCCTAAGTTTAAAGAGTTGAAAGAGCAGTTGCAAGACTTGCTCTAGAAGGGTTTCATTAGACTAGTGTTTCGCGTTGGGGTGCGCCGATGTTGTTTGTGAAGAAGAAGGATGGGTCAATGAGAATGTGTATTGATTACCGGTAATTTAACATGGTTACCATCGAGAATAACTATCCACTGCCAAGGATTGATGATTTGTTCGATCAGCTTTAGGGTGCCAAGGTATTTTCAAAGATCGACTTGAGATCTGGCTACCATCAGTTGAGGATTAGGGCATCTGATGTCCCTAAGACAGCTTTCCGCACTCGGTATTGGCATTATAAGTTCTTGGTGATGTCATTTGGGTTGAAAAATACCCCAGCAACTTTTATGGATTTGATGAACAGAGTGTTCAGACCTTATTTGTATTAGTTCGTGATAGTCTTTATTGATGATATTCTGATCTATTCCCGCAGCCGGGAGGAGCACGAGCAGCATCTTAGAGTGGTTCTTCAGACCTTGAGGGATAGTCAGTTATATGCTAAGTTCTCGAAGTGTGATTTCTAGTTGAGTTCAGTTGCATTTCTGGGTCATGTTGTATCAGCAGAGGGTATTCAAGTTGATCCGAAGAAGATTGAGGCAGTCAAGAACTGGCCTAGACCAGCATTAGCTACAGAGATTTGGAATTTCTTGGGATTGGCAGGCTACTATATTCGGTTCGTGGAGGGGTTCTCATCTATTGTAGCCCTGATAACTAGGTTGACCTAGAAGGGAGCCCAGATCAGATGGTCAGACGAGTGTGAGACGAGCTTTCAGAAGCTCAAGACAACTCTGACTACGGCACCGGTGTTGGTTTTGCCCACAGGTCTAGGGCCTTATACAGTTTATTGTGATGCTTCTCGTATTGGACTTGGTGCAGTGTTGATGCAGGATGGCAAGGTCATTGCCTATGCTTCACGACAATTGAAGATTCATAAGAAGAACTATTCGATTCATGATTTGGAGTTGGCAGCCATTGTTCACGCATTAAAGATTTGGAGGCATTATCTATATGGCTTGGCATGTGGGGTGTTCACGGATCACAAGAGTCTTTAGAGTTTGTTCAAGTAGAAAGAGTTGAATTTGAGGCAAATTAGGTGGTTAGAGTTGTTGAAAGACTATGATATCACCATCTTATATCACCCGGGAAAGGCCAATGTGGTGGCCGATGCTTTAAGTAGGAAGTCAGCCAGTACAGGCAGTCTCGCTTATATTCCGATCGGTGAGAGACCGTTTGCTTTGGATATTCAGGCTTTGGCCAATCAGTTTGTAAGGCTGGATGTTTCTGAGCCTAGTCGTATGTTAGCTTGCACGGTCGCTCGTTCTTCTTTATTAGAGTGTATCCGCGAAAGGCAGTATGATGAACCCCAATTGTGTGTCCTCAGAGACACGGTGCAATACGGAGATACCAAGCCGATTACTTTGGGTGATGATGGAGTTTTGAGATTTTAGGGTTGAGTTTGTGTGCCTAATATGGATGGACTCTGAGAGTTGATTTTAGAGGAGGCCCATAGCTCTAGGTACTTTATTCATCCGGGCGCCGCGAAGATGTATCAGGATTTGCGGCAGTATTATTGGTGGAAGAGAATGAAGAAGGATATTGTTGCATATGTGGCTCGGTGTTTGAATTTTCAGCAGGTTAAGTACGAGCATCAGAGGCCTACTGGTTCATTTAAGAGGATTGAGTTTCCCAAGTGGAAGTGGGAGCGGATGACTATGGATTTCGCTGTTGGACTCCCGCAGACTCGAAAGAAGTTCGACGCAGTATGGGTCATTGTTGATAGGCTGACCAAGTCAGCGCAATTCATTCCTGTGGCAGTCTCCTACTCTTCCGAGAGGTTAGCTAAGATTTATATCCAGGAGAACGTTCGTCTTCATGGTGTGCCCGTGTCTATCATTTTGGACCGAGGTACACAGTTTATCTCACGTTTCTGGAGAGCAGCTCAGTGAGAGATGGGCATGCGGGTTGAGTTGAGCACAGCATTCCTTCCTTAGACGGACGGACAGTCCTAGCGGACTATTCAGATTTTGGAGGATATGATCCGAGCTTGTGTCATTGCCTTTGGAGGCTCATGAGATCAGTTTTTGCCTTTAGCAGAGTTTTCCTACAACAACAGTTACCAGTCGAATATTCATATGGCTCCCTATGAGGCTTTATATGGTAGGAGGTGTTGGTCTCTGGTTGGATGGTTTGAGCCGGGAGTGGCTTGGTTGTTATGTACAGGTCTGGTTCAGGATGCCTTGGACAAGGTTAGGATCATTCAGGATAGGCTTCGTACAGCTCAGTCCAGGCAAAAGAGTTATGCCAACCGCAAGGTTCGAGATTTGGCTTTCATGGTCGTTGAGCGGGTATTGCTTCGAGTGTCGCCTATGAAGGGCGTGATGAGATTTGGGAAGAAGGGCAAGCTTAGCCCTAGATTCATTGGCCCGTTTGAGATTCTTGATCGAGTGGGAGAGGTGGATTATAGACTTGTATTGCCGCGAGCTTATCAGTTGTGCATCCAGTGTTTCATGTGTCCATGCTTCGAAAATATCACGGCGATCCATCCCATGTGTTAGATTTCAACACTGTCCAGTTGGACAAGGACTTGTCTTGTGAGAAGGAGCCGGTAGTTATTCTAGACCGACAGATTCGTCAGTTGAGATCGAAAAGTTTTCCTTCTATTTGTGTTCAGTGGAGAGGTCAGCCTCCTGAGGCATAGACCTGGGAGTCCGAGTCTGATATGCGGAGCCGTTATCCCCATCTTTTTCCCGACTCAGTTACTTCCTTCTTTTGTCCGTTCGAGGACGAAAAGTTATTTTAGAGGTGGAGAATGTGATGACACTTGTTTTAAAATGAAATTCTATGTTCTGAGGCCTTAAAAACCTCTCTTAGCATCACCTCGATTTGTGTGTGTAGTCCCGGTGCGTAGCCGGAAAGCCTAAATGTGAAAATTTGTGAAAATGATAGGTTTTGACAATAAAATGACTTAATTTCACTTTGGTCAACATTTTGGGTAAACGCACCCGGATCCGTGATTTAACGGTCCCGGAGGGTCCGTAGAAAAATATGGGACTTGGGCATATGCCCGGAATCGAATTCCGAGGTCCCAAGCCCGAGAAATGAATTTTTTAAAGAAATTGTTTATAAGGTTTGGAAATAATTTTTATTAGAACATGTTGGTATCGATCTAGTATTTTGGCTCCGGTGCCCGATACAGGTCTTATATATGATTTAGATCATTCTATGAAGTTTGGTAAGAAACGGAATCCATTTGATGTGATTCGGACCTTAAATGCAAATTTGATGTTTAAAGAAATTTTGAGAAATTTCATTGATCTTGAGATTTAATTCGATGTTCATGATGTTATTTTGGTGATTTGAGTACACAAATAAGTACGTAGGATGTTTTTGAGGTTGAGTGTATATTTGGTTTGGAGCCCCGAGGGCTCGGGTGAGTTTTGGATAGGCCACAAGGTAAAATTTTGGACTTAAGGAATTGCAGACCTGCAGGCTTTGCATTTCACAACCTCCATTCGCAATTCCCAAACCCATGTTTGCAATTTCCAAGATTTGCAATTCCCAGGATTCGCAATACCCAAACCCATGTTCGCAATTCCCAAGCTTTAAAATTCTTGAACTCACCTATGTTCGCAATTCCCAAGCCAGCAGAGGTCGGGGTTCGCAATTGCGAACCCCTGTTCGCAATTCCCGTATTAAAGACTTGCAACTTTTATACTTAGATGATTTTAAACCCATTTTTCATATTCTCTCAAAACATAAACACACTTAGGCAATTTTTCAAGGATTTCTTCTTCTCCAAATCAATTGTAAGTCATTTTTAACTAACTTCCTTCAATTCTTAACATCTTTTAACATGATTTCAACTTCAAATCAATGATTTTCATGAGGTAAATTGGGTGTTTTGGGTAGAACCTAGGTTTTTCAAAAATTGGGGATTTGGACCTCGATTTGAGGTCCGTTTTCAAGTCAAATAATATATTTGGGTTCATGGGGGAATGGGTAATGGGGTTTTGGTTTTAACCTCGAGTTTTTACCATGTGGGCCCGGGGGCGATTTTTGACTTTTTGGGTAAAACTTTGGAAAACTCATTTTCATGAATTGGGGTTGATTCATTTAGCATTTATTAATGTAATTAAGTAACTTATGGCTAGATTCGAGCGAATTGGTGGTGGAATCAAGGGGTAAATCTATTGTTGAATCGTGAATTGTGTTCGTGGCATCGAGGTAAGTGTTTGGCTAACCTTAGCTTGAGAGATTAGGAGCTGTGTCTATTTACTACGTGTTAATTGTGGAGTACGACGTATAGGCATGGTGACGAGTGTCTATAAGTCGGTGTCAAGAATGCCTGTGAGCCTTGTATTATAATTTGTTATGACTCTGTTGTGGTTTGTTATGCCTCACATGTTATTATCATCATTGTTCTCTTACCGGGATATTTGTTTGATATTATTATTACCTTGCCGGGATGTTGTTGAAATATTAATGTCTCTTACCGAGGAGTTACGATATTGCTCTTGTTCCCTTGTCGGGATTCCTTATGATTATTGTTGTTTGTAACTGGGAGCAGGTGGTATGCCTACCACAAGATATATGAAATGGGAGCGGGTGGTACCCCTACCACAAGACATAATAAAATTGGAGCGGGTGATACGCCTACCACAAGATATATGAAATGGGACCATGTAGTACTCCTACCACAAGATATAATGAAATGGGAGCGGGTAGTACGCCTACCACAAGATATAATATAAAATGGGAGCGGAAAGCCTAAATGTTATTACTTTGCAGTTGTTAATGAATATAAAATGGGTAAAAAGGTAAATAATACTATTAATTGGCTTGCCTAGCTCGTATTATTAGGCGCCATCACGACTTCCGAGGGTAGAAAATCCGGGTTATGACAATATACATGTCAAAAATAAATTATAGTTGATATGAAAGAGTAAATGAGCAATCTAAGGTTGGAAAATGAGGATTATAGTTAATATTGTTTTGTTTTTACTTTTTAAAAATATTTAAATTTGAACTTAATTAATTTTTGGCTCATGGGCCGGCCCAGGACCAACCTCGGTCAAGCCTCAAGGGCCAGCAGGCAGACTTGGGCCGAGCTTATAAGCCTCAGTTTAAATTGGCTAAAAAATTCCAACCCAACCCAACCCTACCCAAGTATCGGGCTGGATTGGGCTGGCCTCACGGGCCAAGCCCATTTTAACGGCTCTAGTTATACACATATTTAGTACTATTTTTATACGTAGCAAATTATGGCGTTAGCAATACCATTATTTTTAATACATGTATAAGCATGTATAAAGACAGAATTGTCTTTTCAAAACCTTTAATACACCAAACCAATAATCGATAAGAAATAATCTCAGCATATCTAGTTCCAACATACATAATTCCAACATTACTAATATACCATATTCAGTATTATTCTTATACACCATATCAAACGATCACTTACTGCAAAAAACTTTAAAAAAAACAAGTTTTTTTTCCAATTTTTTTAAACCTTCACTTCATGAGCATAATATTATACTGTTTTTTTCCTCTTCTTTTTATTTGATTTTGTTTACTTTTTATTTTTCTTAATGCAGATGTTGAAGTTGTGGAGGGTAATCGTGGATTTCGCAAAAAATGGAGTTCAACATATAAGGGGCCATGTTTAAGTTGGGATCAATGTAATCAAACTTGCAAAAATGAGGGGCATATTTTTGGAGGTTATTGTTTGTGGAAAGGGATTATTCTGGCATTAGATATTCGCTCTTCTTTCTCCCCCATCCCCAACGGTCAAAACAGACCACCACAACAACCACTGAACAACTGCGACAACCTCACGCCATCGACCACCACACCCGCAGGTTTCTCTCTGTCCTTTTTCAACCTCAGCAACGGTAAAAAGTCGGCGTCCAGCGATCGAAGTCCGGCGTAATTCAACCTCCATCACCGATATAAGTTCGCTTAACTCTGTTAACTTTAAAGGAATTCTTCACCTCTTTCTATTGACTATTATAGATTAGATTTATTTCAAGCAGAATTTGCCTTTGATTCTTTTGATTTTATGATTTCTGTTTTCCACAAAGCACTGGGACCTTGGAAGCATATTTGTGTGATCTTGGATTAGCTCTGCCCATAGATCCACTCAATTTATTGAATGTGTTAATTTATTAGGTTCCTTTTCTCTTGGTTTATCTCTTAGTTCATCTGTTATTCAGTGTATTTGAACAGTTAATTTGGTTAAAGTTTTTATCGTGTTTCGTAGGACCTTGTCTCTCTCCCTCTCGTTCTCCAAAAGTTATATTTATCTGCGTATTTCTCTTCTTTGCATAAAAGTATTTTCAGCGTCTGTTTTCCTAGTTTTGTGCAATATCAACTGTAGACCGAATTTGGATCTTAGTAATTTGTTTATTTTGCTTCTCTAAAAGCTTTTTTACTTTATCTTTTTCTTCATTTTACTTGCTCAATTTTGTGTAGTCCTCTGCATTTTCCCTATATTTCCCCTACTACTGTCAGGGCTACATCAGTGGTAGTGGTGACAACCCTTTGGTTTTTGGGTCATGGTATTTTCTGTGTTTTCAGGGAATTTTCGAACTTGTTGAAGACAAGTTGGGCGCACAAACACTAGCAAAGGAGAGAAACCGGGAAGAGGAACATCAAAAGGCGGTGGGAAGCGGTGCGTGAGCATATATCTACATCAAGTACAGCAAGTCAATACAGGTTTGGTTCTCGGGAGTTGGTACCTCCCGTTCTACAGTTTCCCTTTTGGTGTTAGCAAACTTGAAGTTACTTTAGATCACAATAGTTCAGTCATTCTACTTGTGTACTTGTAGTCACTTGCTTCCTTTTAATTTGATTCGTTGTCCATTGTGCACTAGCGAGTTTTCTTTATATTGGCCGTAAGTGTAGTGGCTGCAGTCTGGGATGATAGATTAAGGACATGTCCTCGTGTGGGGCAGAGTGTGGGGCCGAGGTCAGGGCGTGGGACGGGAGGCAGGGAAGGTAGAGGGGGCAAGGGAGCCTGTAGGTTGAGAATCAGGTCATGGAACATAGATTCACCAACGAGTAAGTCCATAGAGTTGGCGAAGATCCTTCAAAAGAGGAAAATTAATATAGCGTGTGTACAAGAGACTGGGTGGGTCCGATCGAGGGCGAGAAACGCGGATGGATATAAGCTGTGGTACTCTGGAGTCTTGAGGGGTAAGAACGGAGTGGGTATTCTGGTAGATAACCACCTTAGGGAATCGGTGGTTGAGGTCAGGCGGGTGAATGATAGACTAATGAACATTAAATTGGTGGTGGGTGAGTGTACTTTAAATATCGCTAGTGCATACGGCTACTGATACAGGGCTTTATATTCTAGATATTAGTATACTGTCCTCTTTCTCGTATTTCTTATATTTATTATATTGTTGTTATTTTATTATTTATGTTATTTTATGTTATGTTGTGTATTTTATGTTATTTATTATGAGACTATTGCTAGTACTAATATATCGCCACTTATTTCTATCATGTGTTTCTTTCTTGAGCCGAGGGTCACCTGGAAACAGCCTCTCTGCCCTTCAAGGTAGGGATAAGGTCTGCATACGTATTACCCTTCCCAGACCCAATTTGTGAGAATACACTGGGTTATTATTGTTGTATTGTTTGTGGAAAGGGTTTTTAAAGGGAATGGCTAGCATATGCACCTATTTACGCTAAGTGAAATCATCAAATGACATTTATGAGACAATAAATTAAGTTGATTCCACTTTGTTGTTACTTTTTATGTAATAAAATTCAAAAGAATAATCAAATAACTTTATGTCCACTTTATGATTCCAAGGATAAATTTTACAAAGGTGGTCAGGGTGGTTCAAGATTTAGTATATTGCACTAAAAGAGTCATATTTGACCTATATATGATAGTATAATATTTTTTTCGGCGAAAGGTGTTCAACTGTCCACTATTTGCCAATTGTAGCTCCACCCCTGTAAAATCTATTCTATTTATGTCGCAAAATTATTATATTAGGGGTAGAAAAGAAAAAAGGTGCTCAAGCATAATTTCCATCCTATACAGCACAAGAACAACACTCACTTATTCAGTGTATTCCCACAATACGGGATCTAGAAAGGGTGATATGTACGCATAACTTATCCCGACATATAGAGGTAAGCATATTATTTCCAATAGAATATTAATCGTTTATAAGTAATACTATATATATATTATATAAAACACGAAGTTACAAACATTAATTAAGACCATAAAGGATAATATGGTCATTGCTGCAATAACCATATGTTATAACAGTATTTATTTATCTATATATTGTAGAAGATAAACTTCATGTGCCATAAGAAAAGGCCTATGCTATATATTGTTATCCATTTAATTTTCAGCATTTGTAATAGCAATAACAATATTTGTTGTAGCAATTTCCATAAGCTG
>MU678904.1:0-18395 GCA_026770625.1 Nicotiana glauca | reverse complement strand
AAGAAAGAGACAAATGCTTAAGAATTGCTCACCAGAAGCAAACATGAGAAGAAAGCAAAAGAGTACAGCACACAAAGTTATTTTGCTAGCCATGTCTAATTAAGTTCCTTAACTTGAAATACTTCGTGAAATTGAGGCTATACCAAAGGGTGTATTTATAGTAATTCAAGAATAATTTTTTAAACAGAAACATTTCTCCTATTTATTTACTTATGTATAAATTAACCTTGAACAGAAGAAAGGAAAATGTCAAACAAATCAACTAGATAAATATCGAAAGAAAAAAAATAATGTGAGGAGTACTGAGTCTTGATAAACTTTTGAACTGATCAAGTTTTTTCCTTCTTTCATCACCATGAAAGTAACAAGATTGCTACTACTGTAAATTAAAGAAAGTCAAAAGTTTACTTGATACTAGGCCAAGTATACAATAGTATAATTCAGGAAAAACGATACTGTATAGCCGCTGTAAAAATAAAGTCGAAAAAATGCATAAAAATTATATATATATACAAATTTTATACACTTTTTCGGCTATCAGATGTAAATAGTTTTCGATGCGGGCTAAAAGTGATAATACCCCTATAATTTAGTAAAAATAGCACGTATAGCCAATTTTCGGACTGGCCATTCAAAAATAGATAGCGTTTATCAAGTCAATGAAAAATAGGCACTATTTTGTTGAAACAGAGACCGGTCCAGCATAATATACTGGAGTTCGGTGCACTTGTGTATGAATTCCAACATATTATGCTGGACCAGTATACTTTGCTGGCTCCAGTATAATATACTGGAGACTGGAGTACCAGTGCTCCAAACTCCAGTATATTATGCTGGACCGGTATACTTGCTAGAACTCCAGTATATTATGTTGGAGTTCTAGTGTATTTATGCTGGAACTCCAGCAGCATACTTATCCTGGAACTCCACCAATATAATATGCTAGAGTTCAAGTATACTTATGTTGGAACTCCAGCATAATATACTGGCGTATTTTTCGAGTTTTGAACAGTATTTTCGCTTAGATTTATCTTTACATAAAAAGTGGCTAAATTTCGATTACCTTTGAAACTGTTTCTATTTTTGAATAACCACTTGTAAATCTGGCTATTTTTGAATTTCTCCCTATAATTTATGTAGGTTTTCTAACTAACCTTAAAAGCTAATTCAAGCTTAAGCTCAAGTTGAGGTGAGAAAAACTAGCAAGATGAATTACTACGCTCAGAGGCGGAGTCAGGATTTCAAGCTTATGGATTCGGAATTCCAATCTGTTTAAGTTAGTGGATTCTAAATTAATAACTTATACAAGTTAAATGGATTTTTTTAAGATAAATATAGAGTTCGAACCAAAATTATTGTGTGCTTCAATCCCAAACTAATTGACCATATCGTTTCTTTTAAGCTTATCTCATAACAATATTATATAAAAATAAAATTAAAAATTAAAAACACTAGAAGTTCTCTAATCTACCGGTATAAAATTTTTGATATTGCTAAAAGACTCCTAGTATGAATATTTCTATTGGTTGAGTAGTTAGTAAGCTTTTACTATAAACAAGTGCCGTGGATATCTAATTTGTCCACAAAGAAAAAAATTCAAGTTGCTTCACGTTTGAAAATTTCATAGCTAAACTAGGTGTTTGACACAGATTCAAGATTTAAATTAAGTGGATTCAATATTAAGCTTATTAATGTTGAACCCGTTATATTTTTAAAGTTATGAGTTCGTACTTATTATTTCTTAAAATTTTAATGAATTTTTACACATAAATTTATGCTCCGCTTAAAAAATTACGAGTTTAATTGAACCCATAACTATAACGCTACCTCGGCTATTGTTGGCAGACCTATAAGTACTCTTTTAGTTCTGAGACATATATAATATAATTGAGAATGTTATAAAAAAAAAATTCAAGGTTGAAGCAAAGTTAAATCTTCAAGAATTAAATACCTTTCTTTATGTGTGTTTATTAGATAGAACGAGAGAAGAAATTCGTTTCTTTAATAAAAAGAAACTTTTTTTCTTTTTTATGAAGATAAGAAAATTATACGGAAAAATTTGATCAACTCTATTTTTATATATTTACTATAACGATTTTCTTTTTAATTATGCGATAACGTCTCTCATTCTCATCTCTTCTAAAATGGTTGCAAGAATGACCTATAATGCAAAAGGGCATACCGATTCTTTAAGCTTTCGTTATGTGCGAGGTCCGAGGAAGGGTCAAATCACTAAAATTTATTGTACATAGCTTTATCCTGTATTTTTGCAAAAAACTATTTTCATGGCTTGAATTCGTGACCTCCCGGACACATGGTAGTAATGATATCCAAGTATTGGTTAGAGCAAGTCATGTTGAAATACGATTTTAGATAATAGTAAAGGAAAATGATTTCGATAATGTTCTAAGGGTGTGTTTGGTTTGATTTTTAAAAAGTACTCCCTTCATTTACTTTTACTTGTCACGTTTAACTTTTCGAGAGTCAGTTTGACTAATCTTTTAAGTCAAATTGGATTAGATTTTCTTAATATTTTAATATTAAAATTTAGATATTCAAAAACTATACGAAAAATACTATAATTTGTAATCGTCTCATATCAATATGGTCCTGGAAACAGCCTCTCTGCCCCCGGGGTAGGGGTAAGGTCTGCGTACATATTACCCTCCCCAGACCCCACTTGTGGGATTATACTGGGTTGTTGTTGTTGTTGTTGTTGTCGTCATATCAATATGGTGAAAAAATAAATATTAAAATATTTGTCAAAGTTAATATAGTTTGGCTTTCAAAAAGCGAAACATGTCAAATAAAAGTGAACTGAGAGAATAACTTATAAGCTAAAAGTCATAAGTTGGTAATACCCAACTTTTGACTTATTTTTGTACTTTTCATGCCTAAAAGTAATTATTTTTAAGTATATTTTATCATTGTCAAACATCACAAAAATTTAAAAAATACTTAAAAATCAATAAACACTTCAAATAAACAAATCCAAACAGCCTCTACCTCTAAGCCATGCTTTTTGGTAATCAAACACAAAAAGCTGAATCTTGCTGGATAATATTTTACATTATACTAGTACTAAACAATAATGGCAAAAATAAATGTTGGACTAAATTGTACTTTTTGAAAAAGTACAGGACCATTCTGCAATTTTGTTCTTCCTTCACACGTATGGCACGTGGATAGCACAACCCTTTTCCCAAGCAATCTCACCGATTCCATTGCCTATGAAATCTACACTTTACATAAACCCTAGTGGAATTTGTGAAGAAAATCGGAGAGATTAAAAATAATAAACCTGAAAAACAGAGAACAAAAATGGTGGGTACAAATTTGAAAGCAGAAACTATGAAGCTAATGGATCAAAGAGCAAATACAGAGGCTGAAATGGATGTAATAATTCAGCGCCTTTGTCAAACTGGTGGCCCTGGACTCTCAGGCAACCTTGTTGATTCTGAGGCAATACTAACTCGTCTTATACTTTTCTATTTTATTTTTTTTTAATTTTTTACCCCTTTTGATTTTTTGGGCTGTTAGTTTTTAATTTGGTTCTTTTTCTGATTTTTTTGGGTTTTTGATTTGATGTCTGATTTGACTATAAAGACTGAAATTTGAAAGTAATGCAGGGGTTCCCAAGAACTGATATTGATATTCCAACCGTACGGGCTGACCGGCGTAGGCTTGCGGGTATGAGCATAAACTCCTATTACTCTCTTTGTTCCATTTTATGTGACTATTCTAAAAAAAATGACATATTTAAATATCCAGAAATAATTTAACTTTAAACTTTTCCTTTTTATTTAGCCTAACGAGAAACTTTTACAGCCACACAAATGTTATGATAGGTCTGAAAAATACGTTGCAAAAGTTTTAGTTTCTTTCTTAAACTATGTGACAAGTCAAACTAGGTCACATAAATTGAGACGCAAATGCTTTGGTATTGGAGGGGTCGTCTGCGACAATGGTAGGATAAATCAGGATATCCTATAGGATTAGTTGTCTCACCTTCTATATTGGATAACTAATCCCACCAATTTAGGGGTCGTTTGGTATGAGGTATAAGTAGAAATAATGTTGGGATAAAAAATTAATATCACCTTAATACTTTGATTGGTTAGCAAACCTGTGATAAGTTATCCCGAAATTAAAATTAGTACCGGGATAACTTTACCTTGTAGAGGTGGGATAATTAGTGCCGGGATAACTTATTCCTTCTTAGAAATTATGCAAATGTCATTTTTAATACAACATACTAAACAGTGGATAAAAAACAATACCAGGATAACTAATCCCAACATAACCTGTATTCAAACTAAATGGCCCCTAGTGTAAAACTTATCCTGCGATTAGCTAATACCTATAACCAATCATGGGATAAATACAATCTCAAATTCTATCTCGAAATTATTATCCTTATCCCTTGTACCAAACGATCCCTAAGATGTGTCTGTTTTTGTGATGTTTTAGATAGTGAAGTTGCTTCGGACTTGAGTTTGATGTCATAACTTAGCGGAAATTCTGACTAAGGAAGTACAACGTTTTTGATTAGTGTAGTGTCCTGGTTACTGGTTAGTTTAATGAACCTCGACTATTTCAACTAGTACCTTCCACATCCCACCAACACAAGTATCTCGTAATTCTACCCTCCAAGGCTTAGGCAGATGGAAACAATCACCTAGTTTTTTTGTTTCTGTTGGGACTTGAACCTTGGTATCCTATGATTTTCATACATAGCCACACCGTTTGGTGCAGGAAGTATAACTGAAACTGAAGTTTTAGACTCTCAGCTTTATTGTCCAAATTGTTGGTTTTGTGCCTCCAGAACTACTTGCGTAGTGTAAGGAAGCAGAAAAATGAACGTGTTAATATTCAGAAATAAGGAGCTCACTGTAGACCTTAAGGTCTTAGCTTTTAACAGTGAAAAGAGACATTTGCGGATCAAGTTGACGAATCAGGTAACTATGTGAACATGCAAAATCGGATTCTTTTTTGCACAGAAGTCGTAGGTTTTGTTGAGCAGGTACCTAAAGTTAGCATTTGAGTTTTCTAATCTATCTGGTATATATCCCATCTGGTTGCCTGCAGTTCTGCAATGAACGCAAGGTATATGCTTGTCATCTATATCATCCTAATGTATGGATTGAGAAAGAATTACTGCTGGTAATATTTAATTATACTGAAACGTGTCATGTTTTCCTCATTGATTGCTGCAACAACAGAGATCCGGCGAATCTCTGTAATGTCATATAATTTGTTGGTATTGTTTCCAGCACTACTCATGTTCAACAACAATTTAGTAAATGAACATTTTTCAGTTCCTCTCTAAATTGTGCTGTTTTTCCACCCTGCAGAGCTACGTAATGATCACAAGATTATGACCGAAAAAATAGACCAAAATATTCAAGTTCTGCATTCTGCACGACTTGCTTCTACACCTTCGTCTGTCAAAGACTCAGGTATGTGAGCTGGATCATAATAAACAACTTTTGATAAGAACATCATCCTACTTCTACTGAAAAGATCTCTAGTTTTATTAGAGAAGTTCAGTAGAATTTTTTGTAAGCACTTTTTATGCATTGGTGAATGGTTATTGGTTGCTGTCGCTTTAGTCATGCATGTTAAAATTCGAACAAAATAAATATTTCTAGTTTCATATAATGCTCCGATGCATCCTCATCCAGCAACTTTACCCCAATCTCTCGACATTCAGGAAGTGAGAGTGACAGTTATATGTACAATAGTAAAACCTTTCCTTATGCATCAGTTGGTTTTAGTAGAGCTGGCTTCCTTGATATATATATTTTTCATTGCTAGCTGATTTATATATCTCGTGCTTTACCATCATCCTCATGGTTCTGTACATTGTGATGAGGATTTCTACTAAAATGCTTACCCCATTGACATATTATATCTTGTGTACATGCTTCTTGATCTAAGCCGGTGTTTGCTTGGAAATTGTTATTCCGTCCTGCCACTTCGTTTATTTTGTATTTACTTGCTCAAGTTATACCACTATTGGGTTCTAACTTAAACATCCATGTGCTTGCGAAGCTCATTGCTTTGACCATTCTCTAGAAGTTGTAGTTGATATAAGTATAAGCTATTCTAAAGTTCATCTAAATTGCTATATATCGTCGTTGAAAATTTTCATTTTCATGTAGCAAAATGTCTTATTGCAAGGTCTTGACAGCAATTTTTTCATTCTTCCAAAATGACACTGCCGCTTCAGGTGTTCAAGGATCTGCCGTCAATATTGCTTCCCCATCATCTCCCGATAATTATATTGCGACAGCTGCTACAAGTTCTATGGATGTGGATGTAGTTGTCAGTAGACCCTTTGCGGTGATTGATGAAATAACCGAGGCATCTCCAGCTGCAGAAGACGGATTACAACTTGGAGACCAGGTTATGAAATTTGGTAATGTCGAGTCAGGTGAGAACCTGTTACAGAGGCTTGCTGCCGAAGCACAGACAAACCAGGGGTGTGCAGTGTCCATGAAAGTTATGAGACAAGGTGCTATAGTTAACTTGCAAGTGACGCCAAGAATGTGGCAGGGTCGTGGCCTGCTCGGGTATGATTCTTTTTCCTTCTTATTATTCTTTTTTTGGGTAACTATTGGAAATTTCTATTTATTACCAAGTGAATATTTACAAATCCAGCTAGACTACTCAAGAACCTGTTCTTTCACCTTGTTAATTCATGAGCAGAAAAATCCTTGTTTATTGCTTTATTAGTTTATTTTCTCTCCTGCATTCACATCATCTTTACTTATGTAATATCATTAACTTGTAATCTGTTATTATCTGCAGATGCCATTTCCGGATCTTATGATGAGTTTGTCAACCGGGGAACTACACCAAATGGTATGTGACACAAGAAGTTGATACGAAGACGAATTCATTCCCATTGTTTTAAATATGTTCTGTTTTCTGTTGGTCTTTGAACACAAAATGATGTAGTAGCGTGGATATCGTCATTGCTTTCGAACAGCTATTTATGCTGCCCAGGGTCATGTATTTTCCTGGATTTGTAGGAGAAGTTTCTTTATCACCTTTTGGTGTTCCTGTTGAGGTTCCATTTTTGTAGCTTATTTCATAGGCACCAGAGTTCAACATAATCTTCTTTGTTAGTTCTGATGTATTTGCTAAAAAATTCTTGAACCAAGCTTGCGCTGTAGCTGCATTAGCCGCTTATGCTTGGATCAGGATAGGTTGGCTACATTACACCCTCGTTGCCCTGCATGAACCCGAGAAGCTTCGTTCTTGATGCTTGCATTGTGATAGGTTGCTTACATAGTATCCTCATCGGGTGCGGTCCTTTCCCGAACTCAACGCACATCACATCCTCATCGGGTGTGCTTCGTGCACCGTAATTTGTTTTCTTAATTATAACTAACGTGTCTTCAAGATCTCAGTGCCATAAAAGGCTTAGACAAGTTAGAGGAAATGCAATTTTGTTTAGTCCTGAATCAACCTATTTACCCTCAAAGTTAAGAAGTGCACTTTGTTTTAAATTTTACCATATTTTTACTACAATCACAATTCACGAACTTCACCAACCTATTAAGATATTTTACAAACGTACTATAATAGATTCAATGGGTACCATATTGGAAGGCGGATCTAACCTTCTGATATCATTGAATCATAACTTTCCACACAACATAAAGATAAGTATAAAAATTTATTAAAATTGTATAAAATAGTAAAAGATAAGCATAAAAATTCATTAAAATTGTATAAAATAGTAAGTTCAATGGTATAGTAAATAATATATGCATAGAATAACGAGAAATTTGCTTTCCAAATGCCATTGGTTGAAAAAGGTCCTATTGGAATCATTCAAAATTAAGATTAAAAATGTAATTAGCACCTCTCATTATTGACAATCACTGCCGCTTATTATTTCCATCATGCTGTCATAACAATTTATGCAAACAATATATTAATAATTGATGCCAAGAACCAAAACATGGAATTTAGAAAGCATAGTAATCAGAATTAGGGGTGTACATGAGGCGGTTTTGTTCGGTTTTTTATTAAACCAAAACCAAACCAATTATGTCGGTTTACTAAATTCATAATCAAATCAAACCAACATAAATTCGATTTTTTTGGTTTCGGTTTTAGTCGGTTTTTTCGGTTTTTTCGGTTTTTCGGTTTTTTTTCGGTTTTCCTTTTTAGTTATATTATTCTTGAAAAAGAGATCAAATAATCACTAATTATCCGCATGATTACTATTTTTCTTAATAATATATGAAGAATACCAATTATTTGTATAAATCATAATTCCAAGACCTTCCATAATAGAAAATGACAACAAACATGTGACAAAGCAAATCACTGTAAACTTGGTAAACCTCAACACTAAAATAATCACCGAGCAAAATGACAAGCACGAAGCTCGTGTGATGGGGGAAGGATTTTCAATATTTGTGGTTCTTTGATTTTAGAATTGGAACATAGAGAAGATATGAAATAATCTATTTTATTGTGTTTTGTCTTGTTTGGTTTTAATTTGGGCTTGAGATTTAGGTTATGCAGATAGAATCTAATTAGTGGATAGTGAATTTACAAGCCCACAAATAAATAATATCTCAAGACATTGAAAACTATAAAATAGTTTAGAAAATACTTACAAATTAGATTTTAATGATTATTTTTTATGTATAAATATTTTTAAATTTATTTATATATATCTTCGGTTTGGTTTAAATTTGGTTTGACTTATTTTTTGTTAATGCCAAACCAAACCAAGAGTGATCGGTTTTTTATTTTCCAACACCAAACCAACCAAACCAAACCACAAGTCGATTTTTTTCTTCGGTTTGACTTGATTCGTCGGTTCGGTTTGGCTTGTACACCCCTGATCAGAATTAATACATGCCAACATGTTGGATTAGAGTGATGATTAGACACATGAGTCAAAGAAGAAACCAAGTGCAGAATTCTAGCTTGGACAAATAAATATGAGTTTAACTTCTATATACTGATTATTCTGTAACTGTAAAAATAATTGCAAGTAATTTGTATATCAAGAATTACATATATGCCAACAAATTAGGGGAAAATGAGAAAACTAAACTTAAGATAAATACGCAAATACCTACAAAGAAAAAGAAAATAATATCTGACATATATATAGGAAAATTATAGAGTGCTGTGAATAAATTGTTGGATTAGACTAATGATTAGACACAAGCGTCAAAATGAGGAAAGAAGTGCAGGATTCAGTCTAGCTTGAACAAATATTGGAATGCATGTCCTACAAAACATAACAAATAAACAAATAAATAAATAAATAAATAATAAAGAAAATTGTTTGAGAAAAAAAAGTATGAGACCCTTTTTGTGAAACTAATTAAATAAGAAGATGGAGGGTAAATCCTAGTTAAGGATAATTAATTCTAAATCCGAAATGAATAATATGAATAGAAAAACATAATTGAGTATAAGTGTTGGCAGCGATTATGGCCAGATTTAATAGCATAAAGAAAGATGCATTAAGTAACATTAAATAGCAATAAAATATAAATAAAGGAAAAGAGTCACCCAATCTTGAGTGAGGTGGATCCTCTTTCATTTGATAAAGATGAATGCTAGACAAATATAAGAACCTTAGGACCCTTTTTGGATCTCTTCCAGGTCAGGGATCACAGATGCTCTCATCTTTTTTTAAGAGGAATGCTTACATATTTTCTAGAGAGGGGGAGAGAAAATCCCTTTTTTAGGAAGTCTTCTTTTCCTATTTATAATGGGTATCCATAGAAAATCCTTAAAAGTTTAGAATTAGAGGGAATATTCAATAGAATATTCCCTTTGAGGATTCCAAAGCAAACTAGTTGTTTCATCACTGCCCGACCTCGGCCTTATTGATGATTATCTGACCCCGGCCTGCCCGACCTCGGCCTTATTGATGGCTGTCCGACCTCGACATTATTGTCTCCGCGTGCCGAATTTCTCTAATCTAATTTTGACCCATACAGTTAGTCCCTCTGCTTATCGAGGTCGTCTCTTGGTCGAGCTCGGTGAGCGGACTTCATTAATCATAGTTCGAGAAATTCGGATGGGCATGTCGACTAGTGTGGATCACGGTTGAGGGTGCCGATCTTTAGGTCAAAGTGTATCCCCGCGAGTTGAACTTGAGTAGAGTTCAATCAGGGCCAATGACTCGAGTGATGAGTCGATCGAGAAGACGGCGGTAGAGCTGGAGAAGGCTGTCGAGGCCAGGATGGCGGCTTTGGCAAGGATGGCGGCATCAGAGGAGGTTATCCGCGTCCTCGGATCTGGACGGGCAAGGAGACCAAATGTTAATACGGGCGAGGTCGCCGAATGTGAATTCGGGTGGGGTCACCGAATATGAATTTGGTCAAGGAGACCGAATGTTGATTCGGGTGAGGTCGTCGAATGTGAATTCGGGTAGGGTTGCCGAATGTGAATTCGGGCAGGGTCGCCCAATGTGAATTCGAGCGAGGAGACCGAATGTTAATTCGGGCGAGGTCGCAGAATGTGAATACGGGTGAGGTCGCCGAATGTGAATTCGGACGAGGAGACCGAATGTGAATTCGGACAAGGTCGCCGAATGTTGATTCGGGCGAGGCCAAAGTTTGATTCGGACGAGGCCGAAGTTGATTCGGACGAGGCCGAAGTTGATTCGGACGAGGCCGAAGTTTGATTCGGACGAGGACGAAGTTTGATTCAGACGAGGCCAAAGTTGATTCGGATGAGGCTGAAAATTGATTCGGACGAGGCCGAAGTTTGATTCGAACGAGACCGAAGTTGATTCGGACGACGTCGAAGTTTGATTTGTATGAGGTCAAACTCTTCTTTTTTGGTGATGGACCTTGGCCGTCGGGGTGTTATTTCGAGCTGGTCGAAATGTTAACCCGTCGTGGTTCGAACGAGGTCGAACTCTTCTCTTTTGGCGATAGCCCTTGGCCGTCGGGGTGTTATTTCGTGCTGGTCGAAATGATAACCCGTCATGGTTCGAACGAGGTCGAACTTTCTCTTTTGGCGATGGCCCTTAGCCGCCGGGGTGTTATTTTGAGCTGGTCGAACTCTTCTCTTCTGGCGATGGCCCTTGGCCGTCGGGGTGTTATTTCGAGCTGGTCGAAATATTAACCCGTCGTGGTTCGAACGAGGTCGAACTCTTCTCTTTTGGCGATAGCCCTTGGCCGTCGGGGTGTTATTTCGAGCTGGTCGAAATATTAACCCGTCGTGGTTCGAACGAGGTCGAACTCTTCTCTTTTGGCGATAGCCCTTGGCCGTCGGGGTGTTATTTCGAGCTGGTCGAAATATTAACCCGTCGTGGTTCGAACGAGGTCGAACTCTTCTCTTTTGGCGATAGCCCTTGGCCGTCGGGGTGTTATTTCGAGCTGGTCGAAATATTAACCCGTCGTGGTTCGAACGAGGTCGAACTCTTCTCTTTTGGCGATAGCCCTTGGCCGTCGGGGTGTTATTTCGAGCTGGTCGAAATATTAACCCGTCGTGGTTCGAACGAGGTCGAACTCTTCTCTTTTGGCGATAGCCCTTGGCCGTCGGGGTGTTATTTCGAGCTGGTCGAAATATTAACCCGTCGTGGTTCGAACGAGGTCGAACTCTTCTCTTTTGGCGATAGCCCTTGGCCGTCGGGGTGTTATTTCGAGCTGGTCGAAATATTAACCCGTCGTGGTTCGAACGAGGTCGAACTCTTCTCTTTTGGCGATAGCCCTTGGCCGTCGGGGTGTTATTTCGAGCTGGTCGAAATATTAACCCGTCGTGGTTCGAACGAGGTCGAACTCTTCTCTTTTGGCGATAGCCCTTGGCCGTCGGGGTGTTATTTCGAGCTGGTCGAAATATTAACCCGTCGTGGTTCGAACGAGGTCGAACTCTTCTCTTTTGGCGATAGCCCTTGGCCGTCGGGGTGTTATTTCGAGCTGGTCGAAATATTAACCCGTCGTGGTTCGAACGAGGTCGAACTCTTCTCTTTTGGCGATAGCCCTTGGCCGTCGGGGTGTTATTTCGAGCTGGTCGAAATATTAACCCGTCGTGGTTCGAACGAGGTCGAACTCTTCTCTTTTGGCGATAGCCCTTGGCCGTCGGGGTGTTATTTCGAGCTGGTCGAAATATTAACCCGTCGTGGTTCGAACGAGGTCGAACTATTCTTTTTTGGCGATGGCCCTTAGCCGTCGGGATGTTATTTCGTGCTGGTCGAACTCTTCTCTTTTGGGGATGTCCCTTGGCAGTCGGGGTATTATCTCGAGCTGGTCGAAATCTTCTCTTTTGGTGATGGCCCTTTGCTGTCGGGTGTTATTTCGAGCTGGTCGAAATGTTAACCCGTCGTGGTTCGAACGAGGTCGAACTCTTCTCTTTTGGCGATGGATCTTGGCCGTCGGGGTGTTATCTGGTCGAAATGTTAACCTGTCGTGAGTCCTAGTTTTTGGAGAGTTTCGGGCGTCCTCTGGGTGAGTCCCGGTTTGCTTTTGTGTGTTTCTTAGGTGAGTCCCAGTTTACTTAATTTTGCTTGCATTGGAAAATATGAGGTGTTTCATGTTCGCGCATCTGGGAGAATGCTCCTGCTTCTATCCCTCTAAGAAAAATAGTTAGTTAAACCAAATAAAATCATTCGTTATCTCGATTTGATCTAGTACAAAGAAATGCTAGGAGGGCAAGCGCAGGTAGCAGGAAGCGGTGACGGTGAAGTAGAGTCGAACAACTCCCAAATTCATCACCTCGTGAATGTTGTATTTTTAATGATGATGAAATTGAAAATACAATCTGCGTCTGTGACCTCATATGAGGTGAAGATATATTAACTTCAAGACCTATAGCTTATATACTGAATCTTTTGCAACCGGATACAATTCATGCACAATAAAAGCGAAAGAGAAAAAGGATATTTCATCCGATGGGAGCAAATGGGGTTGAAGAAATTTCCTTTTTGTAGCAAAATCAATTACTAGTCATGTTTGTTTTAAGGAATTTTAGGTAATTGTGAGAGATCTATTTAGTCTATGAGTGGGAGGGATCATTGTAATAATGATAAATCTTTACGTAGTCAAATAAGAATGAGATTACTGTAATCGCCGGAATTTTTTCATTTTTGGCTAGGTCTAGATCTGGATAGATTTTGATCCTCTTTTTGTGCATAAATCCCAAACAGCGACGCTACTCTACGAACTTGCTAGAATCGAATTTTAGATCTAGAAGAAACTAAAATTTTAACTAGAAAATTCCCATAGACGGCGCCAAATTGTTTGATCAAAAAAAGTATGAGACTTTTTTTTGTTAAACTAATTAAATAAGAAGATAGATGGTAAATCCTAGTTAAGGATAATCAATTCTAGATCCGAAATGAATAATATGAATAGAAAAACATAGATGAGTATAAGTGCTGGCAGTGATTATGGACATGTTTAATAGCATAAAGAGAGATGCATTAAGTAACATTAAATAGCAATAAAATATAAATAAAGAAAAAGAGTCACCCAATCTTGAGTGAGTCGGATCCTCTTTCATTTGATAAAGATGCATGCTAGACAAATATAAGAACCTTAAGACCCTTTTTGAATCTCCTCCAGGTGGTCTGGGATCACAGATCCTCTAATCTCTTTTAAGAGGAATGTTTACATGTTTTCCAGAGAGGGGGAGAGAGAACCCCCTTTTTGGGAAGTCTTCTCTTCCTATTTATAATGGGTATCCATAGAAAATCCTAAAAAAGTACAATTAGAGGGAACATTCAATAGAACATTCCCTTTGAGGCTTCTAAAGCAAACTAGGTGTTTCATCACTTACCGACCTCGGTCATATTGATAATTGTCCGACTTCCGCCTGCCCGACTTCGGCCTTATTGATGACTGTCCGACCTCGGCCTGCCCGACCTCGGCCTGCCCGACCTCAACCTTATTTATGACTGTCCGACCTCGGACTGTCCGATCTCGGCCTTATTGATGACTGTCCGACCTCGACCTTATTGATGATTGTTCGACCTCGGCCTGCCCGACCTCGGCCTTATTAATGACTGTCCGACCTCGGCCTTATTGTCTCCTCGTGCCGAATTTTTCTGATATAATTTTGACCCATACAAAAATCTTAGTCAATCTCTACTTTCAAAAGCTCCTAAATAGTAAATAGGAAATAAGAAAACTAAAGGAAAAGAAATTGAGTTGTATCTTGAGATTAAGGGGAGAAGGGTCAAGGGATATGCGTATTATCGATCGACTTTCAAGTCATACGCCACTAACCTACGAGGTCTCGACTACAAAAAGGGAAAAAAAGAAAGATATGATAGTATTTGGAATGGTCAACATTTTTCACGAGACAATATTTTCTCATTTTCAATTTATATCTTGCCCACAAATAATACATCTCCGACCATGAATTTAGAAGTTTCTAGCAACTCAAATTATATTCACATTTTAGTTGTTCAAATATATATTCTTAAGTTCAATGCATAAATTATCTCCTTAGAGCTTTTTTCTTAGAGTTGATCGTCTTAAAAATGCAAATTCTTTTGTTTTTACTATGGTTATAGTATTAGATTTAGTCAATCAAAACTCATCATGTATTTAGTTATCGAGGTTTATAGTCTAGTAATACTGATAAAAGTTCCTACTTGTCATGTGTCGATTTAATTTTCACTGTCTCTTTTTTTTTTTTAAAATCTTTTTCACGATCCGCCTAATATAATTAAAAATTAAATACATTTTTAGTTTAATATCAATTGTAAAAAAGGAAAAGTAAAGAGTTTGTACTTTATATTATAGTAATCTATATCTATATCTATCTATCTATCTATATCTATATCTATATTTATATCTTTATATATCTATATCTATTATCTATATCTATATTATTATAAAAGCATGAATACAATATCGGTTTACAAAAATAACCTTATAATATTAACCATAATAAAAGGATATAACTGGAATTCTAGATATTAGCTTTATAATCCTATTATTTTTAGGACATAATATTACATCTTTAGGAATCCTATTATTATAATTATACTAATAGTATGTATCCTATTAGCATTCCTTTTGTTACCTAATAATTTTAGCACGTATCCTTCCTATTAGCATTCCTTTTGTTACCTAATAACACGTATCATATTATGTTTCTTTTTAATATAAACTTTCAACGTAGAGACATTTTTAGTCATATAATCCTATTAATTTTAGGATATACCTCTTACAAATTTCTATTACTAATTCAATTTGAAAATGTTTTATAATGTCTTATTACTAATTAAATTTGAGAATGTATTATATCATACAAATCTATTTAGAAAAAGGAGAGCCTATATTATTATAAAATCACAAATATAATATTTATAGACCAAAATAGCCCTAAAATATTAAATGGAAGAACTATAGGGAAAGCGTGATCACGCCCAAGTATACCCTCTAAATAGAATTCTGCGGACGTTGCAAATAAAACCCGAGTATTATGCCCAGGGTCGAATCCACAGAGAGTCAACCTAACATTTGCTACCTTTAGACCCACTCAATTCTTTAGAACCAGCTTCCAAATACTTTTGAATCACTGTTGAGGTTTCTTATGAACTAGAATTGTAGAAAAATAATAAGCTATAACTAATAACTAAGGTTGTAGACAAATATGAGAAACAAGCTAAGGTAATGACTTTCCCTATTGATGGAATCCCTTCTGTTTATGCTTCATACAAATTTACCGACTCACTTTATTAATCATGAACACTCAACTCACCGTAACTCTATCCCGAGCAATCATAACAATATACTACTGTACTTTCCCGAGCTACACTAGCTAGCTTTAATTAGCACAGTTCACTTAAGATTACACCCATGACTTCGTTATTCCTAATCCCGCCTTTAAACCCGCAGATATAGATTCCTCTTATTCTTTAGGAGTGGTGTTATTCAACAACTACCTAAATATGCACTCTTTTCCAAGTTATGCACACTAAATAGGCACAGTTAATTGAGGATTCTGTCAATTAACTACAACAAGAACATAGTTAAATAAATAAAGATTAAAACTGGCAAATTTGCATTAACAAAAACGAGAAGTTCATCCACCAATAGGTTCCATCAAGACCTTAGACAAAAGAATTAGCTACTTATAACTATGGATAAATAAACTAGAATAGAATTCATCATCAAAAATAAAAGAAAAGAAGAAAGATGTTGGGAAAGATCCCTCATAATAGTTTTTCCTTCCAAGATAACCTAACAATGATTACTTCCTCCTTTGGGCGAAGTTTTTAGTTTAAATAGGGTTTAGATCTTAAAAATCTCGTTTTTACGCTTCAGTCCCTCAAGAGTACTGTCCAAGTAGTCCGTCATCAGGAAGAGTCCTCTACTTTTATTTTTGGGTTTTTATTAAATTTTTTTTTTTCAAAGATTTTTTTACTTTTACCCTCAAGAGACCAGTCGACAAGTGTCCGTCCTTGGGCAAAGTCAGCTACTTCTAATATAAAACTAAACAAATATATACAACACTCACTTCTACACGACATTATACTATACATATTACAACATCCAAACAGAGTAAGTCATCCACCCCACACTTAAGATTATGGCATGTCCCCATGCCATAGAAGCATAGTATAGAGCATAAGGGTTAGAAGACTTCCCTAAGACTCAGTCAGAGTCGGAGACAGTGTTGGGGTCAACATAGCATGCTCTTCCCAATGCACGAAACCAAGCCATGAACCGGCTTTCAGACCTGGATTGCCTCTGGGACATGGCATCCAACCTGGTGTGCAATCCGTCCACCGATGAGCGGAGATCCGCTACCTCTTCTTCCATCGACCTCAGTATAGACCTGGTGGACTGCAATCTAGATATGCCAACCCCCGAATGAGAGTATCTTGAGGGTCCGGCACTGTCAAATGACCTCCTAGAAGGAGCAAGCGGGACTAGGTCATCATCTTCATCATCAATATCTATTGTTCCGCTGATACCTCGTCCCACCCTAATACCTGAGGCCCTGAATGGAGCTTTTTGTGGCAATTCTCCATCATTTGGTAAGGTGGGTGTATGACTCATCAAACACAGTGTGGTGACTAAGGAAGGGAAATAAAATTTCTTTGTCTTCAGAGGGCCCTGGAGTATCATCTCATCACCAATTATCCGGGCGGCATCAAACTCCTTTTTAGTGACAAAACACCAAGTTAACACCGCCCTGTTGAAATTTACATCCGTGGTGTTACTTGAAGGTAGGAACCTGTTGCAAATCACCGTGAGCCAACATTTGGCCAAGTGCATGAAGGAGGTGGAGTTGAGTGTTATTTGGTCCCTTATCCATAGAGGACGTCCACCTACACACAAGGCCTCAATCATAGTCTCCCAAGTGACACCGGGCCTATCGTGATAATAGTCTATGTCACTAGTGAATGGTGACAATCTCAACACCTGTCGGATCGTGGTAACCTTGGCATTGACCCACTTGCCACGAACAAAAAACTCCCTGGTCATGTTGAAGGTAGCGTTGGCATAAAACTCACGTACCGACATTTTATTGACAGAGGTGGGGTCCTGGAATAAGAATTCCATATCCCGACGCCTTATCTCCTCATACATGTCCGCTTTCTCAGCATGAACAGCCATCCGATCAATCGGAATTTCTTGCAGAAAACTCTTTGTGGCTTTGGCATGAAAATCATCCTCATCCACTTCTGAGCAAAAACGGGATTCATCATAGGTTGGTTGCCGAGAGGGCCCTGCTGCTTGTCTCGATCTTTTGGGAGCCATAGTCCTGCAGATAAGAAGCAAACTATATAAAGATATGTCCATAACAATAGCCACTCGGATGGTTACTCAGACTTCACCACCCGATGACCACAAGTAGACTCCCTCAATGCAATCATACCATGTCCACTAAACTCCCACAATTATATTCTACTTTTCCAACACTTTCGGCATAGTTTACCCCACACTTACACCGTTCAATGTTAATCACATTTTACATAGCCACCATATAAACATTATTCATCCATTACAACATACCCTCACACAATTATACATAACCTCCACAAGTACAACAAACCAAAACAAACTTGGGTACAAAAATACCCCACAATTATTCAACACAATGCCAACCCATGGCTCAAACTTCTCATTACAACCCAAAAATATAACCATGGGTCCCCACACCATCACAATTAAACAATCATGGAGACCCAACCAATTCTTGCACCAATAACTTCAAAAACAACATATACAACAATGGCAATATTAAAATAAGGCAAAAATTCATGTTTTACACTAAGCCTAAATAGGGTTCAATTGAAAACTACAAATTAACTACCTTACACTACATAAACTAGAAAGAAATAGAGAGAAGAAGAAGAAGAGAAGAGAGGTAGGGTTATTTTGAGAGAGAAATTAAAGGGATAGGGAATGGGGTGTGGCTGGTGTGTGATAGAA
>MU678897.1:39912-52992 GCA_026770625.1 Nicotiana glauca | reverse complement strand
TGAAAAGCTGAAAAGCTACTGTTCTATTGAGATTCTAGGTTTTAATTTCAACTTGTATTGGCTGTTTGCACCTAAAGTTTTTTTTTCTGAATGTCCTGGAACCAATTTCCAGCTCGTTTGGGTCTGCTCAAATTGTTTTTGCAGTCAGTTTATTGGTTGATTTGGGTTTCAAACACTTCCTAATTTGGTTTCGAGTTAAATTGGCCTGTTCAAGTCAATTTTTGGGGCTGTCTATTGGCTTCTTTCATTGATGGGATTCTAGACTTGGCTGTGGTTTTCCTGTTGGTTAGTTGAACTGCTATTTGATCCTGCTAACTGCTTGTTACTGCTGCTGATACTTCTTCCTTCTGTTGTGATTTAAATACCAGGTACATATCTTGAATCTCACTGTCATGTAGATCTTCAGTTGAAAAATGAAATAAAGTGGAAGCACAATTTTGTTGAAGTTTCCAATAGATTCAATGTGTTCATCATAGTAGATTGTGATAATGTGGACTGTATTAGACTGTTTAGATCTCTATAAGACTGTATTTCAGTTAGATTTCACTTAGCTTTGAACGTTAGTTAAAATTTCCATCTCAAATACTTGAATTCTGTAATTAAAACTGACTGTATTGGACTGTGGTAATTAGATTGTTTATATTTCCTTAGTTGCCTTAACAGGTTGTCTATGGCATTTGTTTGGCGTGGTACTGTGGTGTAATTCAAATAGAAGTTTTGTACCCTGATAATAGATGCCTTAACAATAATTCTGTAATTAAATTTTAATTGCAGTGTTCTTTAGTACACATATCCAATTGAATCATGAGTAGTTAGATGATTGTCATAACATAGTTACTTCAAGTCAATTAGCTGCTGTAGGCGTCCATTGATAAAGCCTGACAACTTCCAATTTTGAAAGTAGTCATTTGCTCCATATCTCATAAGTTTAAAAACGGATGTCACAAGCAAGTGAGTCAAACTTAATAACTATCAGAATTTCGATCAAGTGTTGATGTCTCTAGTCGAGTGTAAATTGACCTGCAAGTAGAGTCCATTTTGGTTTAACACTAAATGCGGATGAGTTGGTAAACCAGAAACTATCGGGATCCTAGGTATCTTGATATTAATTTTGCTTGGGTTCACGACATTTGGGCTATGAAGCTGGGCCCATCGCCTGGTTCGGTCAGTCCTAGGAGGAGTATGTTCACAATTGTGCTACTGCTAAAGCCCATTTCCAGAAGTCACATTCATTTTGGAAGTAATCCCTAAGCCCAAAGGCTTTAAGGTTCTAATTCATAATTTGAAATAATATAAATTTGGGCTTTCGAGTTAGGTAGCGTGTTCAAATTAAAAGGTTTTCCCCTTTTGTTTAAATCCGGACTTGAACTTGAGGCCCGGATTTACAATATTAATCAATTAGGCCCTTTAGAAAAAGAAAAAAAATAGTTTGCTTTAAGTTGGTCTTTAAGTAATAAAAATGAGGTGAGCTGCGCCAAATGAAACCCATAAATTGCATGGCCCTCTTTAAATGCTTGTATTAAAATGCTTAGAACTCGGGACATGCCATTTAGCAAATTTTTATGGCCCCCCCGCAAAGTTAATAATGCGTAGTTGCTTTTAGGCGCATCATTTAATAATTTTACCTTCTTAAATTCGGGTGTATATTTCATGTAATCCAAATCAAATCCCAAAACGTTGAATAAAATGTGTTTAGAAGTGCGAATACATTTCATGTGATGCAATCCAAGGACATGTTTTAAACGACGTTCAGTATTCTTTAAAAATTAATTAAAAGCGGTAAAAGGTTTAAAATTGCACATAGGTTCAAATTGTATCAAAATATCAGATAATTTAAGCCGAATATGACAATTGAGCGACCGTGCTAGAACCACGGAACTCGGGAATGCCTAACACTTTATCCCGGGTTAACAGAATTCCTTACTCGAATTTTTGGTTCGCGGACTGTTAAACAGAGTCAAACCCTTTCCTCGATTCGGGATCAAACCGGTGACTTGGGACACCATAAATCTCTCGAGTGGAGACTCTGAACCTTTTAATAATAATCCCGTTTCGATTGTCACTTCAAGTTGGAAAAAACTCCCTTATTATTATGCCCTTTACGGGGTGTAGTGTAAAAAGGAGGTGTGACAGCTCTAGCGACTCTGCTGGGGATTTGAACCCAGAACTTTTGGTTCAGGGTTCGAGAATTCGAGCTTAGAATAATTGTTGTATTTGGCTTTGTTTATTATCTGATATTTTTTTACATGTTGGGCTTTATGTGCAAAATGATGCTTTTTACCGCTTTGATATTATTTGAATTGTATATATAAAACTGTTACGAAACCTCTGTCTTCTTACCTCCGGGGATGTGCTCGCTGGTCGAGACTCCCTATTCTGTTATTATCATACCTTAAAGTAAGAAAGAGGCCGGACAAGTTACTAAGCCGGATGACTTTTTGTTTCCCGGTACGTAGCCCCCTCCTCGACTCAAGTTGTCCGCTCGGGTACATGGTCTAGAACAATAAACCCAGGTTTTAAACCTAGAAAAATAAAGCCTCATGCCGGATCCCTAGTAGGAACGTTTGTTTGTATCATGTGCATTTGATTTCGGAGACTCAACACAGGGATTGAGTCTGTCTAGGACAGGTGTACCTAAAATGAGAAAGACCATCCTGATGCATCTTACTTGCTACTTGTGCATTTATTTGCTTCGGACTTGCATGCTAACCGGCTTTTGAATATTGAAAAAAAACAAGAAAAAGGATGAAGAGAGAAATAGCAGTTCAGGGAATTAATCACTTGTTTTGAAAGTACCATTGCCCAAATAGTGCAGAAACACTGGCGGATTTTTTTCTAGAAAAAAAGAGAGTTTTTATTTTCAAAATAGTTTATTTTATTTGCCACTGAAAAGAAGAAAAAAAAAAGTCTTATTTTTCAAAAAATAGTTTATTGCCAATGAAAAAGAAAAATGTTTTTATTTTCAAAATAGTTTTATTGGGCAGAACTACGTAAGTTTGATTTTCACCAAATGTGGGATACGTAGGCAACCCATATCGGGTTCAACTATTCAGAACATTTTTAAAAAAAATAAAAAATAAAAATTTTAGGGTAAATAAATATCGTTGTTTTGTCTTGAGTAAATGTGATGTCATTCTTGTCCAAAATAGCATTATGTCCCCAAAAGGATGCCGGAAGGCTGTTTTTGCAAGAACAACCGCCTTTGGTCATTTCTCAAAATTTTTGACTGGTGAGCAAATACAGCCTTTAAATCTTCTTCGAAGTTCTGAAAAGACGTATTGACAAAACCAGATATTTTGTGATTTTTTTTAAGAAACACTGATGATTTTTTTTTAAAAAAAGGAAAAAAAAAAGAAAAGAAGAAGACTATATTTGTCAGTCAGAGTCTGTTAGTCTATTTTTAGGCTATATTTCCATTTTGATGTTAGAGTATTTTGGAGTCCGTTAATATTGTAATAAAATGTGTCGTAATAAGCACATTTTTCTTTTATGAAAAATTTGAAAAAAAAATCAATTTTTTTATTAGTCATTTTTGCACTTATCGGCCAGAACTACGCACGGTCTAATTCATGCGGGGGCATGATTCGTTGGCAATCTCTATAGGATTCGAACACAACAAAAAAAAAATGAAAAATGAAAAAAGTGAAAAAATGTTGATAATAATAAAGACTGACTGAGTCCATTCTAACATGTCCTGTTTCAAATTGTGAAGAAAGTTGAGGTGGTCGATTTGTGATAACTCTTCTCTACAACACAAAGGCAAAAGACAATGGCAGAGAATAACAGAATGGAGTTGGTTGATACTGGGGCCGGAAAGCAGCTGGTCGATCATGGCAACGGGTTGGTAGAGGAGGTAAAAATATTGAGACAACACGTGGCGGACATGTATCGGGCATGGATGATCGGGAAAGCACCACCCCCGCAAACACCCAGCTTCATAGACGTTGTCCTTACCCAAACTTCGGACACAACGCTAGATGATCCTCCACATTCTCCATATTTACCCACTTACCACAGTTTTCCCAACCACCCTAGTGTCTCACTCAATCGTCATCCAACTATCTTTTCCCAAAAGTGCCCTCATGTCACATCCACTGTCCCCGACAAAAAACATCCACCCAAAGCTCATGATGCCCGGTATTACCCCTCCGAGGTCGCTCATAAGGTTCCTAACTCGCACAAGCAAGGCCCACAGGATGAGCCCCATGTTGAAAATGAAAAGTTCATAGGAATAGAAGGGCTAGATGGGGTACCTAAGATGTTGAAAGGCGTAGAAAAGTCCTTAAGGAACAAGCAAGAAAAGAGGGATCAGGGTAGCGTGGATTGCAAAGAACCGTCCGTGTCTCCTAATGATCGCCTGCCCGTGGGGTTTAAAGTACCAAAATTCAGCTTGTATAGTGGGTTTGGGGATCCGGTATCCCACCTGAAGGTTTATTGCAATGAAATGAAAAGTGTGGGAGAGAAAGATGACTTGATGATGACATATTTCAGTAAGAGCCTAACTGGGGCAGCTTTGGACTGGCATAATCGTCAAGAGGTTGATAAGTGGCATACATTGGGTGACACGGCTCAAGACTTTGTCCGATACTTTCAATGCAAAACAACTGTTACCCCAGACCGCTTCTCCCTATCTAAGATGGAAAAGAAGCCAGAGGAAAGCTTTAGGGAGTTTGGGCTCAGATGGAGGGAGCAAGCTACTCGAGTCAGTACCTTGATTGGAAAAGAAGAAATGGTTGAGCTTTTCCTACAAGCCCAGGGGCCCACCTACTTCAATCATTTGATCCCGGCTATGGGCAGACCTTTCGATGAGGTGTTAAGAATGGGGGAGCTAGTAGAAGAAGGAATCAAGTCAGGCAAGATCATGAGTTGGTCGAAAGACATTCAGAATATCCCAGCAAGTTTGGGTAGGGGAGGGGGAAGCGGAAAAGATGACCTGATGGGTTTTCCTGATCAACACTCCCAGCCCCGACACCGTCCCCGTGGATATCCTTGTGCACCAGAACCCTTCCCAATGCTACTTCTATCCACAAAACTCCCAGAGTCATACACCACTTTTCTGGTACCCAGCTCCACAAAATGCTTATTTACCCCCATGAGCCTGCCAAAAACCCCCTGGATCAGGTTTTCGGCCCAATCAAGCATATAGGGATGAAAGGTTGCGGAAGAAGAAAGCCTACACTCCATTGGAAGGGTCATATGTCAATCTGTTCCAGAGGCTAAGGAGTTCGATCATGTTGAAGCCTATCTAGATAAAAATACCAAACCCTCTTCCAAAGAAGTTTGATTTTTCTCAAAGGTGCGCATATTGCTCGAATGCCCCGGGACATAACATAGAGAAGTGTTGTCAATTGAAAGGACCAGTCCAGAAGCTTATTGACGCTGTGAGCACGTGATTTTTGCCCTAAGCAAATTATTCCCAAAATTCCCAATAAAATGATTTCCTTATTATTTTATAATTTTGTGAATTTTGTTGGAATTTGTGTTAATTAGTTGCATAATAATTCATAAAAAATATATACACAAATATGCATATGCATTTAGGATTTTATTTCATTCTTAGCAACTTGTTTTAGAACAAAATTAAAAGAAAATGACAAAAATGGTCTTTGCATTTATTTTTTCGATTTTAAATAATGTCTTAGAATTTTAAAATAAAAGACAAAGAAATACAAAAGGAGAATAAAATACAGAAAATAATAATACAAAAAATAATACAATAAAAAAAAATATACAAAAGGAAAAGAAAAGAAAATACAAGGGAAAAGTATAATACAAATACAATAAATTTGGGCTAACACAAAATACAAATATTGAGCCCAAAAAGAAAATGCTCAGGCCCAAGTGAGTCATACCCTGTCTGCCCCAATCTATACTAAAACGACTCCGTTTAAAGTTAAAAATCTGAGCCATAGAAATGATTCATCCAACAACCAAAGATTGGTCTCTTTATTAAAAAACTAAACGACGACGTTTGAGTCGTTAATCCTGGCCGTTCATTTAAATAATCCAAGGGTCAAGATCGAATCGTCACTTTATAAAACGACGTCGTATAGGTGTCAATTCATCTCAACCGTTAATTGGTCTTAATCTGACGGTCCCCGATCATCCATAGGTTTTAAATATACAAAAAATTACACCCCTATCATTTCATCTTTCCCCGTCTCTCATATCAAACCCTAGCCTCCCCCTTCTCCTCTCAATCAACCCCGCCGGAACCCTACCGGCAGGAAACACAAACAACTCCGATGAATCCACCATTAACACCACAGGAAGGTATTAACCTCCTCTTTCACCCCCATAACTAGTTTTCTTCGAAACCTACCAGAAATCTTCGAATATTCATCCAAGTGTCGCCGGAACCCTACTCCAGCGAACACGACATTTGATTCTGAGTCCACCCTTAACACCCTAGGACCCCTTAGGCCTCCTCTTTCCACCCCTCTAAGTATCTTCCTTCGAATAAGCCCAGAACTCGTCGAATATTAATTTGAGTGTTGCCGGAACCCACGCCGGCAAACACTATTGCTTCAAAACCACCCCATGACATCCCTCGAACACCCAGCCCTAAGTCTAAAGAGTCTTTTCACTAAAAGAAGACTCAAAGGTCTGCCTGAAGCTAAAGGTCCCAAGAAAATGATATCCAGAGTTTCAAAAAGCCTGGAAAATCAAGAAAAACGAAGAAAAGAAAAGAACAGAAGAAAGAAAGAGAGAAAAAGAAAATAAAGAAGAAAAGAGAATAAAAAAAACTAAGTGTCTGATTCTCTTTCTATTGTTTTACTTCTGCTTTTGTTTGCATGTCCACGATTTTCCTTTTTGTGGTTAATTCTTGATAAAAATGACATAGTCTTGGGTTTTGATTGCTATTCATACTGTTACATTTAGTTTTAGGGTTTTGATTGTTAAAAACCTGATTAGTAGCTAAGGTCTTCTGTTAATTGGATTCTTTATTTGTTTGAGTGGTCTTCTGAATCTCGTTAATTGATTACCTAGTTCTGATTTGGTTATATCTGTTAAATTGACAATTAATTGACTAATTCTGATAATTAGTTAAGGTTTCGACCCTGATTTTAGAGTAATTTTGGATATCTGCTTATAATTAGGGTTAATGGGTAGTACGGGGTTTAAGGGAAAATAAAATAGCAAAACAGGGTTAATTTGGGGAATGGCAGTAGGTTCATTGTAATAATTCTAAGGGAATAGGGGTAGATTTGGGAATCCAATTTGGTTCATTGGTAAATACTTAAGGGGTGAAGGGTATTCTAGACAGGATAAAAGGGTAATGCAGTAATAATCCTAAAGAGGTAGGGGTAGAAGAGTAAAAGCTAAAGGTAGGAACCTTCTAGATTGGGGAAAAGGGGTAACACGGCATAAATACAGGGGAAAAAGAGGCAATTAAATAAAAGAACAGGGGTCTAATTACAATAAATAAGGGACTAAGGGACAATTTCAGCATTTGAAATTCCCTCCCTTTTCAAATCTATAAATAGGCTACATTAGCCTTCATTGAACAAGTTTTGAAGTTTGGAAGTTAGAAGCCTTAAGCAAAAATCTGAAACACTAAACATTTTCCCTTCTGTTTTGCAATTGCAATTCGAGTATTCTCTTCACCTCAAAATTTAAAATCCACAAAAGTATTGCCGTTTCAATGATCCTGCAAGTAATTTCAAGTCTGTGTTACTTCTATTTGACTTTGGTGATTGAATTACTATTGGATCGAGGCTGTTTTGGGTTGAAGTGATTATTCGTGGTCTGGTTTTTTGTTTCTGTTGGGTTTTTCTACTGGTTTACCTTCATTTTGATTTGAATCTGGATTGCTGGACTGTTCTGATCACTTTGCGAGCTGTTGTTGATTGCTGATCCTTTATCTTTGCCTAGATCTCATCAATTTCATTTTATTACCAGGTACAATCTCTATCGACTGAAGCTGTAAATATGAATTTGAAGAAGATGAATTGAAGTTTCGAGTGCTATTTCATATTATACTGTCTTATTAATCATTTGTATTTGTTAGGTTTAGTCTGAAAAAATGTAATAATAAGGACTGGACTGTTAAATTTAATTGATATTAATTTCAGTTTAGAAATAGTTTTATGTTGCGAATCGAGATAATAGGATAGTATAAGAGATGAATAATAATAGTTTTATGTTGCAACTTGTTCATATTAGGTTAATAATATAGTAATGTTTTATCCGAATACTGAAGTTAGTTTAGTAGTTAAAAATTGTTCCTATAAATGCGTGCTCAACATTTGATAAGCAATATAGACTTGCACAATAAACGTTTTGCATTCGTTAATTCTGTAATGTGTTAGCTGTTATAAAGCCTTATACAGTAAAACATTAGTTCAAATTCTTGTTTTCTATGAACTAGCCTTTAATAAGCTGATAAATCAGTAGTTAAAATATTTGGTTTATAGTTATCAATGAATTGTCTGAACCTTTGCGAATTAAAATATGGTATACAAGACCAGCGTTATAATATTAGTTTAAGTTGAACTAGTAATTGATAAAATTAATAAGCATTCAAATTAAGAGATAAATGAACTTTTCTGATAATTGATTGTATAAACTAGTCTGTCTTTAAAGTCAATCATTAACAAAAATGAAGAACAGCCTTAGGTTTTTGTATTAGTGCTGGAACCAATTTCCTAACAACAGACCTGAAATTCAATAGATGTGTTTCATGTGGCCATTGGGCCTGGCCGTATTAATACGTGTTCCAGGATTTGGGCCCAAACTGACTCGATCAGTCCAGCTACGCTTGGCCATAGTGTTATCACATGGGCTATAATAAAGCCCGAAAATGACTGAACGCCTGGGCTCATATTAGCTCATGGCCCCAATATAATAATCATTAGGTAATGGATAAACAATTTAGGACATTTCCTTCATGATTAGAGACAAAACACGTAGAAACTATAGTACTTTAGACATGATCTTAATAAAAATGAGATGAGCCTCGCCGCATTAAAAAACACAATTGCGGGGCCCTCAAATAATTGTTATAAAAACCTTAGATTTGGAAGGACCGTTTAGCAAACTTCACGGACTTTCCCAAAGTTAACAAGACGTAGATACTCTAGGCACGATTTATAATAATATTACCTTCTTAATACGGATGCACATTTATGTGATCCAAATCCAAGTCTCAACGAAGTCGAAATGTGTTAAAAGCCACGAGCGTACTGGTACGGCGTGGTCAAAAATACATTTTCACGACGTTGTAATTCTTTGAATAATAAAGCGGAATACTAAATGCACATAAAAACAGAATATATGAAATCAGATGAAAATAAATACAACAGTTGAGCGACCGTGCTAGAACCACGGAATTCGGGAGTGCCTAACACCTTCTCCTAGATTAACAGAATTCCTTATCCGGATTTCTAGTTCGCAGACTGTAACAGAGTCAAAACTTTCCTCGGGTCGGGATTCATCCGGTGACTTGGAACACCATTATTCTCCCAAGTGGCGACTCTGAAACAAAATAAATAAATCCCGTTCTGACTGTCCTTAAATTGGAAAAACTCCTTCCTTTTATTATATCCGTTCCCGGGGTGTAGTAAATAGCTCGTAAAAAGGAGGCGTGACAGACGCAGGTGCCATTACTGTGCAAAACCCAAATGCAGCAGATACTAGCAAAAGACTATTGCCTATTCACAATGAGACGCATATGGAGGGCATGATTTGTGTGGAAGAGGGATATAAGAACTGTTATGAGATTCTCGGAGGGCCACCAGCCGCAAAGCTTTCAGCACTATCACTCTTGGTTCGAGGAGTTGATCATAAGAATGAGCCTGCTAAAGGGACCTAAAAGCAAGTTGCTAAGGATAATAAGATGAGTACTTGTGAAGGTTCTAACAATGTTAATGTTGAACTCGGTGGCTAAGACACAAAGCTTGGTAATTGAAGAGACGCTCCATTTCTCGGTCAGCTGGAGAGGAGTTTTGGTGGCTGATTTTGTTGTCATTTCTGTTTGTCCAAAGTTATTTTAGGATTGTAAGTTGGATATTGTCTTGTAAATCAAAACCTCCTATCTTTTGATTTTGTCCAAGTTCCTTTGGTCGTAATACCTCATGTCAGTGTTGTCTAGGTTTGTTCTAAGGGTTGTAACCCCAGTTTAGTTTGCTTGTCTGGTTGTTCAAACTGTTTCATCGTCTAATGCCATGTCCTGTTCTCTGTTATTTTTAGTCATTTTCTTTTGTTTAGTTCTCTCCTCTTCATAGTTCTTTTCCTGTCGACTCTAGTGACATGACATGCTTGCACAGTTCTAGGCCTAAATCTTAAAGGTTCAATCATGAAGCAATTGTGAAGACAATAGGGGCACTTAAGGGAAATAAGAATAGATTGAGCCCGAACCCCGTGAAACTGGGGTAGATAGAACATAAAAAACCTTATGTTGCACGCTGCATCAGTTGGAAAATAAGGACAAGTTTGCCCAAAATCGGCAAGATAATAAGAGTAAGAGTGTTATCCAATAGTGCTTTAAAATTGACAAATAGAAAGAGCAAATGTGTGGATATGGTTACTAAGTCTGGCACAATCAGAAGTTGTTAAGAGTGTCTGTTTAATTGTGTTGTTTGTACTTGGCGTGTTTTGAAGATCGGAATGACGAAGGCATTTTGTTATGCTATCTAAACACTTTATCCTTCGTTACCCCTTTTGAGCCTTATTTGTTTTCTTTTATACCCCTCTTTCGGAATCAGTTGCAAAGATTAGAAACACAAGCATGAAAGGTAAGGATGAGAAAAGAAAAAGAAAAAGAAAAAGAAAACAACAAAAACAACAAAACAACAAAAGAGAAAAGAGAAGAAGGAGAAAAAGGGATGAGAAAAGAAAAAGAGAAAATAATAATAAGTGAAAAAAAAATTATAACAACAAGGAATTTGGGGTGAACTACGTTTGACCTGATTCTTTTTAAGGATACGTAGGCAGCTTCACGGCTCCTTTTTGGAATAGAATGCTTCTTTGACAGAGCTTTAATCAAGAAGGAGGAAGGCCCTCTTTTCGCCAATGAAAACTTGATCAGATAGTTCGTGCGGGGCATTTCCCACCTCGCTTCGTAAAGTAAACGAGAATGGAAAAAGTGACAAAAAGAGTGGAATTTGCCCCAAGAAGTCGTGCAAGCAAGCGAAGTGGAATCTATTAGAATAGAAAATAGATTCTTAGATCCAGAGGTAGCACCGGTCCGGTCATAGGGAAATAAAAATCAAAGGGTCCCCAAGCAAGAAACTGGGGCAAAAGTTATGTTTGTAATGAGAAGGTTGGTTCTGAAGGTTGTAATTTTGAACCCGTGTTGAATTTTTTGAGCCTTTGATACCTTTTCTTTCTAACCCTATCCAAAAGTCCACATTACAGTCCAAAGAAAGACCTTCCGATTAGTTTTCGAGAAAATGCCAAGTCAAGCAAGCAGAGGTGAATCGTATCAGGGGCAACACTCCAGTCCAATCAATGGAAATGAAAGAGTCCTATTGAGAAAAGCCCTCACAGGTACCGCAAGGTGAGGAAAGCTGAGAGAAATAAAAAATGAGAGAGTCTTATTGGTGAAAACCTTCACGGGCATCATAAGACGACTGTATGAGAGAGGCTTAATAGTGAAAACCTTTTAGGCACTACAAGTCAAAATAAGGATTGTGAATTAAATTGGATAAGCGGAGCATTGAAGCCCAGTTTCACGGCGAAAAGGTACAACAAAAGCTGAACATCATATTTGCCTAACAGAATAGGCCGCAAGTGCATGTCAAGGTCATTAGAGTTGGTATCCACATCTAATAGGTTTCTATTTCGTAGCTTTCTTGTTAGGAATCATTTTTTTCCTTTGTTCTTTATTGTACTCCTTTTTCTTGTTCACTTCTTCTTCCTGAGTCTGTCTGGTCAAAACAAGTGAGAAATGACTTCAAAATTTGCCATCAGCTTTTCAATTGCACAAGACAAGATCTGTGCTGGCACATCAAAGTGGCATAAGTCAGGAAAGAACAACGTGCACACTAAGCTGGTAATAATCAACATGTCTCGGGATCCCTACAAAAATACAAAGGTTAGGTCCATATCAATTCATGGAGAATGCAACAGATGGAGGGGGTTGGGCGAATAGATCAAAGGTATATTCTGTAATAGGATTGACAGAAAGGGTGGACCAGTGACAAGCAAGGTATTTCCGAGCAGAAATCAAAGGTTATAGACCTCAAGGCCAAGGCCAGTGGTTTAAACCAGGAAAGAGCGACATGCGTGATGAAGTTGGTAACACTCAATATGCTTGGGGATCAGATGAAACACAAAGGTTGGGTAAATGCCGGTTCATGAGCAATGCAATAAATAGAAGATGTTGGGTCTGAACGGAGAAAAAGTATTTCAGTGATACAGATGACAGAGAAAGTGGTTGATCAATAAACATGCAAGGTCTTCGGATGTAAGTCAGTTATCATGGGAAGTGAAGGAGAAATCGCCCTCAAAGTTCAAGGCAGTCGGGCGAAGCAGAGCGTGGAAAGGAGAAAATCATCCCCAGCGAGAATGTCACAACCGACCACCCCTTTCAAAACTAACAAGTTTTTCTTTGTATGTAACAGGAACAAAACAGCGCAAGGAAATTGAAAAAAAAAAGAAAAAAGAAAAAAACAGAAGAGCCGACAAAGGGAAGTTTCTCAAATCTTTACCTTTATTTGTCTTTCTATCGTGCATAAAATCTTAGTCTAATGAATCTTTCTCCTAAGGTAACAAAAATGGACCTAGTCTGATGAATTATCTCCTAGAGTCAAAATCTTAGTCTGATGAGTTTTTCTCCTAAGATAGGAAATCTTAGTCCGATAAATCTTTCTTCTAAGATAATAAGAAGTGGAAGGCAACAGTTGGAAGAATTCGGGTAAAATAACAAGAAGTGGGAAGCAACAATTGGAAAAATTCAGATAATATAACAAGAAGTGGCAGGCATTGGTTGGAAAGTTACAGATAAGATAATAAGAAGTGGAAGGTAACAAGTAGAAGGTTTCATATAAGACAACAAGAAGTGGGAAGCAACAATTGGAAGGTTTCAAGTAAGACAACACAAAGAGGACCTAGTCTGATGAATTTTCTCCTAGGATC
>MU678897.1:27433-38750 GCA_026770625.1 Nicotiana glauca | reverse complement strand
GAATTTTTCTCCTAAGATAGGAAATCTTAGTCTGATGAATCTTTCTCCTAAGATAACAAAAGAGGACCTAGTCAGATGAATTTTCTCCTAGGATCAAAATCTTAGTCTGATGAATTTTTCTCCTAAGATAGGAAATCTTAGTCTGATGAATCTTTCTCCTAAGATAACAAAAGAGGAAGCAACAATTGGAAAATTTATAAGGAAGAAGTCGGAAGGTCAGAAATTCTCAACCAGGTTTAAAACAGTCAAACAAAATTGAGTATGGAAAGGAGAAAGGGAAAAACCATCCCCAACAAGAGTATCACAACCACATTTTAAATTGCCGGCAGAAATCTCGTTTGTTTCGGAGAAACCCACCGTAAGGAAAGGCAGGCACCAAATAGAATATGGAAGACAACACAAGTTTTAAGGAAATCCAAGTTTCGAAGTAAGATAATTCAAGTTTCGAAGGAAAGCACGACAACACAAGCAGTTTCGAAGGAAGATAATCCAAGTTACAAAGGAGGATAATTCAAGTTTCAAGGGAAAGTGGTTCAAGATGCAAAGGAAAACAATATCAAGTAAAAGACATACCTTTTTAAGTTTTTGAAGTCGGGAGCCCACCCGGAGAACGGAGGCGTACCTTTCAAGAGCAAGAAGTCAGGAACCCGCCTGGATAGCGGAGGAATACAATTTACCAAGAAAATACAAGCGACAAGGCAAAAACGGTCGCGGAACAAGTTTGAGAATAAGCCTTTGTAATTCATAAGCCATAGCTTAGCCTAGCTTCTTTATTTTTCTTTTAGCACGGTGTAATAAGGAGGTCAGTAAGCAGTAGCAGCAACAACAGTAGCAATAGTAAACACAACTTCATGGTAGTCCCAGCTACCAAAACTTCTCGAACTACATTGACCTGATTCCTTTTTAGCCAAGGATTGGAAACCTTTGAAGCAAAGGTTCGGTCAAATCTTTCAAAAAATGCTTCATACGGAGTATTCAAACGGGCAAAAATCGCTCGTATCCGCTCACTTTGTCTTTGGACGAAAACTCTTCGTGTTTACGAGCAAAGAGGGGCAGCTGTGAGCACGTGATTTTTGCCTCACACGAATTACTCCCAAAGAAATCGAAATAAAATAATTCTCCTTTTGTGTGCAATTTTTGTGAATTATCATGATATTTTCTGTCAATATTTGCATTTGTCCATACATGTTTATATGTTTAAATAAACGAAAAATACAAATATAGGTTGCATTGGCATTTAGAGTTTAATTTTATAATTTTTGAATTGGTTATTAAATTATTCATTTTACAAAAAAAAAATCATAAAAAATAATGTATTTTTGCGTTTTAGTAATTAACGTAGAATTTTGTATTTTTCTTTTAATTTGGTATTTAATTATTTTATGATAATTATTACTTAGAGTTAATTAGTATTTTTAGGATAATCTGGACAAGGATTAATTTAGGTTTGTATTTAATATTAATTAGAATTTTTAGAAAATAAAAAGAAAAGGAAATAGAATTGGGCCAAAATTCCCCAACCCAAACAAAAATACCCTGAAACACGCCCATACCCATGCCCATACCCAGTCCAGACATTCAGTCCAAGAAACCATCAAAACGACGTAATATAGAGATGAAACTACGTCGTTTCATTGTCAATCAATCCCAGCCCTCCGTTTAAACCCCATCCAACGGTCCAGAGACGCACATTCTCACCCGATCCAGCCCCGACCCGTTTTCCCGGACCGACCTAGTTCCCCACTAACTCAAAATGACCCCATTTCAATTCGTGAGTTAATCGGAGCCGTTGGATTCTCATCATCCAGCGGCCCAAATTAACTCACTAATTTTAATATACCCAAATGCCTACCCCTACCCCAAACCACCCCCCCCTTTACTCGTCTCTAACCTCCAGAGCCCTCTCCCTATAACGCCGCCGTCCTCCGCCGTCGAAAATTGCCTCACGGCGGCGGACGGTAGCCAAACCACCCCAAATTAACACCCTACAACCCCCATGTCTTCCTCTGTCTAAATCCATAATTAGTTCCCCTCGAACACCCCTGGAACTTCTCGAATTTTAGATCGAAATGGAACCCTAAATTCCCAAAATTGCCCAAATCGGAAGGTCATTGAAATTCTAGGCCAAGTTTGGTTTTATTCATGTATTCTTGATAAGAATACATGATTAATATCAAATTTGGCCGGAAGTTCAGAGGATTCGAAGGTTTCGTCCAAATGAACCAGTTGAATCAGTGAGTTCTTCTATTTTCGATTTATTTGTGTATTCCAGTTTCCTTTCTTCTTCTTCTTCTTCTTCTTCTTCTTCTTCGGAAGGTCATTGAAATTCTAGGCCAAGTTTTGTTTTTATTCATGTATTCTTGATAAGAATACATGATTAATATCAAATTTGGCCGGAAGTTCAGAGGATTCGAAGGTTTCGTCCAAATGAACCAGTAGAATCAGTGATTTCTTCTATTTTCGATTTATTTGTGTATTCCAGTTTCCTTTCTTCTTCTTCTTCTTCTTCTTCTTCTTCTTCTTCGGAAGGTCATTGAAATTCTAGGCCAAGTTTGGTTTTATTCATGTATTCTTGATAAGAATACATAATTAATATCAAATTTGGCCGGAAGTTCAGAGGATTCGAAGGTTTCGTCCAAATGAACCAGTTGAATCAGTGAGTTCTTCTGTTTTCGATTTATTTGTGTATTCCAGTTTCTCTTCTTCTTCTTCTTCTTCTTCTTCTTCTTCTTCTTCTTCTTCTTCTTCTTCTTCTTCTTCTTCTTCTTCTTCTTCTTCTTCTTCTTCTTCTTCTTTGAACAATTTAGTTAATATTTGAATTAGGTTTAATTTAAGATTGTTAATTGTCTGTTTGATTTTAGCTCCTGTTTTGTGAATGTTGCTCATTTTCTGATTTTGGTAAAGATACAGAACTTGAATTAGATTAATATTTGAAGTTTGATTCCGTGCTTAAATGGCTAGTTTGGGTTTCAAACACTTCTTAGTTTAGTTTCGAGTTAAATTGGCCTGTTCAAGTCAATTTTTGGGACTGTCTGTTGGCTTCTTTCATTGCTGGGATTCTAGACTTGGCTGTGGTTTTCCTGTTGGTTTGTTGAACTGCTATTTGATCCTGCTAACTGCTTGTTACTGCTACTGATACTTCTTCCTTCTGTTGTGATTTAAATACCAGGTACATATATTAAATCTCACTGTCATGTAGATCTTCAGTTGAAAAATGAAATAAAGTGGAAGCACAATTTTGTTGAAGTTTCCAATTGATTCAATGTGTTCATCATAGTAGATTGTGATAATGTGGACTGTATTAGACTGTTTAGATCTCTATAAGACTGTATTTCAGTTAGATTTCACTTAGCTTTGAACGTTAGTTAAAATTTCCATCTCAAATACTTGAATTCTGTAATTAAAACTGACTGTATTGGACTATGGTAATTAGATTGTTTAGATTTCCTTAGTTGCCTTAACAGGTTGTCTATGGCATTTGTTTGGTATGGTACTGTGGTGTAATTCAAATAGAAGTTTTGTACCCTGATAATAGATGCCTTAACAATAATTCTGTAATTGAATTTTAATAGCAGTGCTCTTTAGTACACAGATCCAATTGAATCAGGAGTAGTTAGATGATTGTCATAACGTTGTTACTTCAAGTCAATTAGCTGTTGTAGGCGTCCATTGATAAAGCCTGACAGCTTCCAATTCTGAAAGTAGTTGTTTGCTCCATATCTCATAAGCTTAAAAATGGATGTCAGAAGCACGCGATCAAACTTAATAACTATCATAATTTCTATCAAGTGTTGATGTCTCTCGTCCAGTGTAAATTGACCAGCAAATAGAGTTCATTTTGGTTTAACACTAAATGCGGATAAGTTGGTTAACTAGAAACTATCGGGATCCTGGGTATCTTGATATTAGTTTCGCTTGGGTTCACGACATTTGGGCTATGAAGCTGGGCCTATCGCCTGGTTCGGTCAGTCCTAGGAGGAGTATGTTCACCATTGTGCTACTGCTAAAGCCCATTTCCAGAAGTCACATTCAATTTGGAAGTAATCCCGAAGCCCAAAGGCTTTAAGGTTCTAATGCATAATTTGAAATAATATAAATTTGGATTTTCGAGTTAGGTAGCGGGTTCAAATTAAAAGGTTTTCCCCTTTTGTTTAAATCCGGACTTGAACTTGAGGCCCGAATTTACAATATTAATCAATTAGGCCAATTAGAAAAAAAAAATAGTTTGCCTTAAGTTGGTCTTTAAATAATAAAAATGAGGTGAGCTGCGCCAAATGAAACCCATAAATTACATGGCCCTCTTTAAATGCTTGTATTAAAATGCTTAGAACTCGGGACGTGCCATTTAGGGAATTTTCATGGCCTCCCGCAAAGTCAATAACGCGTAGTTGCTTTTAGGCTCGTCATTTAATAATTTTACCTTCTTAAACTCGGGTGTACATTTCATGTAATCCAAATCAAGTCACAAAACGTTGAATAAAATGCGTTTAAGAGTGCGGGTGCATTTCATGTGACGCAATCCAAGGACATGTTTTAAACAACGTTCAATATTCTTTAAAAGTTAATTAAAAGCGGTAAAAGGTTTAAAATTGTGTGAGCACGTGATTTTTGCCCCACGCGAACTACTCCCAAAGAAATCAAAACAAATATTGTCGATTTTATTGCGTGCATTTTTTATAGTATTTTATGTCGTCATTTGCCTGTGTCCGTGCATATTTATTTGTTTAAATTAATGAAAATATAAAAATTTGTCGCATTTGCATTTAGGATTTAATTCTACAATTAGGAGTAATTAAGTTTGTTTTACAAAAATGAAAAATCACAAAAATAATGTACTTTGCATTTTTAGCATTTAATGTCCAAGTTGTGTGATTTTATTTTTAATTAGTATTTAATTGTATGTGATAATAGTTATTAGAAGCTAATTAGCATTTTAAGTTAATTTTGGTTTTACAATTTATTTTTAGAATTTTTTTAACTAGGAATTAAAAAGAAAAATAAGAGAAAAAGAACTGAAATCGGACTAGGCCAGTCGAGGCCCAAAAGCACCAAATAATCAGCCCAAGTCAGTGGGTCCAAGAGACACGTCTCCGAGGCCATCAAACGACGTAGTTTGATACCAGAACTACATCGTTTCAAGAACAACCGATCTCAGCCGTTCAATCCAAGTCAATCCAACGGCCCTCGTCCCATCTCCCAACCTGTCTCACCAGACCCGATCCATTCCCACGCTCGGTCCGCCCCCTCATTAAACCAAACGGTGTTGTTTTCACTTAAGTGAATGATCCAGGCCGTTGATCTCGTTTGATCAAACGGCCAGGATTAAATACCCACCCCACTATATATTCCTACAACCTTACCCTGCCCCCAAGCCAAACACCCCCCTCTATATCGTCTCTAACCTTAGAGACCAGACAAATCCTCCGCCCCAACCACCGTCTCCGCCCACCGGAAATCGCCTCACGGTGATTTTGGTGGTCCAACTCCTTCAAAATTTACACCACTTCTTTACCATAACCTCCTCATCTCCAATCCACTGCCAGTTTCCTTCGAATCCCAACCAGTCCCTTCGAATAACCAATCGAAGATCAGTCCAAAAATCCTAGCCTATCTGTTTGACACCAAGTTAACACCATACCACTACTAGGCCTTCCTCACCACTAAAACAACCTTGGTTTCCCTCGAATCCCAATCCCCCTCGTCGAATATCGATTTTAAGCCCATGAACCCTAGCGTCGCCCTAAAAATCCTTGGTGGAGGTGCCAACCCTAAACTGTCCCAAATCAACACCAGTTGACCACCATGACTCCCTCTTCCTTAATCCCTAGCATGCTTCCCTCGAATGCTGTTGGTGAGTCTCGAACAAAGGTTTTTGAGTAATGGTTTGAAGCTAGTTCAGAGACTAAGGTCAAAATAGACCTTAGTCGAGTGCTCTCGTTCGAGAACACTCGACTAGGGTCCATCTTGGCCCCAAGTCCAAAAGGCATCGGAAGTTCGAACCCTGGCCCCGTTTAATTGGTAGGTTTTCATTTTTATTTTTCCCTTTCTATTAGTTTTTGTTTAGTAAATTCATCCTCTACTCCTTTATTATTTTTTGTTTAAGTTCGAATGTTTGGTGCTTACTCTGTATTTTGTTTCTTCTTTGTTTTCCTGGATGATTTGAATCAGTCAGTATTAGTAAGTTTTGTATAAAAATGTATCTATTCCCGTAATTTCTCGCTATTACTGTTAGTTCAAAGTATGTCGTCTGTGATTGCCTATCACATTATATATGAATTCAGTATTTTCACTGTTCCTTGTTCGTGTTTAGGTTTAATGTGGAATTGTGTTTATTTATTCCCTGAATCATTTTGTCCTGATTCATTGTGATGATATTTGATCTGATTAGGGGTTCTAGTTTTGAACTTTTTATTGAATTGGATAGACTGAATTGGTTATAGTTGTGGGTCTGGGGCACATCGAAAGGGTTTGGGGTAGGATAGTATTTTCAGGGTTAATTCACATTAGTTCAGGGGGTAATTCAGGGGGTAGTTTGGGCATAAGGGGGCTGCTAAAAGATTGAATAGAGACAAGGGTTAGTGGGGTTGGAAAAGTTAAAAGACAATGTTACGTAGGATTAAATAGTTAAAAGATACTAATAGTGGAAGACTACTTTCTAATTTTAAGGGTTGAAAGAAGTTAGTTTATTGTCCACTAGTTGCCTAAAATCGGGAGAAAAAGAGTTTGAGAGGAGATAAAAAGGTGGAATAAAATTCTGAAAAAGGAGTTTTTTTAAGACATTTTCTGCCAGATACACATATACCCTGAGAAAACATTCTGAAAATCTGAGAGCTTAGGGGACTCACATACACACTGAAAAACACACACACACTGAAAGAAAGAGAGTCTTCTTTGGGATGAGTTTTAGAGAGCATTTTTCTTCAAGCTTAAAAATCAGTTTTGAGAGCTTAGAAATTGGAGAGTTTGGTCAGTCTTAAAAGAACATTTTGAAGAGTTCTTGGTTGGCTTTTGAATCAATTTTCAGAAGTCACACTTGAAAAAGAAGCAATCAATTTTCGTATGTTCTTTTCTTGGTCCTAAAATTCAGTCTTGGAGAGGCATTCGGTTGAGAGTTTAAAATAGCACCTCTGAGAATCAGTGTTTGAGTGTGTTACTGTTTCATTGAAACTCAGAGTGGTTCTGGTTTGATTTTGAAAAGTTGGGGTCTAATTAAGTCAATTTTGGTTGAGGTTTGGTCTGTTGAAGTGGTTCAGTAGCTTGCCGTTCTATTTTCTGATTTAACTCAAGATCCGTAGAGTTTGCTGTGGGTTATTTGCTGTTTGCTATTAATTTACAACTTTCCTGGGTTTTCTTCGGTGTGATTGAGTTGCGGTTGCTGTTGTATTATTGCTGTTATTGCTGTGTTATCTGCTGCTGCTGATCTTCTTCTTTCTTCTTGTTGTGTTTCAACGTTCAGGTACACATTTTGAATCTCTGATGTAGTTTCGAGCTTGAAAAAATGGAATAAAACTGCTCGATTGTGGATCCTAGAATATACCTGTTGGATAGTTATATACTTGTAGTAAATAGATATAAAAAATGTAGTTATTTAAAGTAGTCAAGTGTTGACTTGTATGATTAATAACCATGGACTGTTTCTTTATAAACTATGGACTGTGTTGGATTATTGTGTTTTATTTGTAGACTGTTGGTTTGTTTCGAACTACTTCAAAACTTGTAAGAGTTTTTGTATTTTAGTAGAAGTAACTCAGTCCGTAGTTAGTAGCTAAAGTGGTATTAGGATTTGAGTTGATTAATCATCAGTTTATCAATGCGTTCCTGCATTCTACCAGTAGGCATGAGTTGGTTCAAGCAGGACTTGTTAACGTTCCTCTGAATGTTAATGTTAATAGACTTTCCAAGTTTTGATTAAGTTTAACAAACCTTTGAGTGAGAATTAGTGTTAGGGTAGAATAAGATAACAAATCTTCACATCTGTTAAGTTATCTCTTCAAAAAATGTGATATTTTCGTTTAGCTAGTAGTGCTTTAGCTTGATTAATATTCTCTGGATTAAAATAGTAAAACACCTAATCATACTTAAGCCTGGATATAAAAACTAGAACCCAAACAATCAACTTGAGGTAATTTGGATAGGCATTTTGGTAGAATTTAATCTAGGCCGCATTCAAACACTAGTCCGTTCACATGCTGTTGGGCATGAATACGTTAAACAGGCGGCCCAGGTCTCCAAGATACAGCGTTTGTTTGGACCTGGGCCATGGCCTGTGGAGAACAACTCTTTTGATACGGGCCGAGTGCAATTCTCTCTCTGTGTTCACTCTAATTCAATAAATAACAAGTTAGGATTTTTGTTTTCTTTATCTTAGAGACACATTAACTAGACAATCGTAGTTTACTTTAGGATTGCCCTTTAAACAATTAAATGAGACGAGCCTCGCCAAATCAAATGCATAAATTGCGGGGCCCTCATTAAATGTATATATTAAAATACTTAGAAATTTGGGATGGGCTGTTTAGCGAATTTCACGGCCTTCCCAAAAGACAATAACGCGTAGCCGCTTTAGGCGCGATTTTAATAAAATTACATTCCTAAACCTGGGTGTGCTATTCATGTGACCCAAATCAAATCCCAAAACGTTGAATAGAGTGTGCTCAAGATTGCGAGTGCATTTCATGTGACGCGATCCGAAGGCACACTTTAAACGACGTTCAACTTTCTTTTAAAAAATACATATTGAATAAAAGCGATTTAGAAGTAAAATTGGCACATAGGTTCTTCATGTAATAAAATTGGATAAATAAGCTAAATGCGACAGTTAAGCGACCGTGCTAGAACCACAGAACCCTGAAATGCCTAACACCTTCTCCTAGGTTACCAGAATTCCTTACTCAGATTTCTGGTTCGCGGACTGTTAACAGAGTCATATTTTCCTCGGTTCGGGATTCTACCGGTGACTTGGGACACCATTAATCTCCCAAGTGGCGACGCTGAATCTTAATAATAAATCCCATTCCATTGTCCTTTAAGTGGAAAAACTCCTTTATGCCCTTGCGGGCTTAGGTAAAAAGGAAGTGTGACAGCTCTGGCGATTCCGCTGGGGATCTAACCCAGAACCACTGGTTCAGGGTTAGAAATTTGAGCTTAGAATAATTGTTGTGTTTTGATTTATCTGATTTTACTACATGATCTGTGCTTAATGTGCTAATTGACTGCTTTTACCGCTTTGATATTCTATGAACTGTATATAAATTATGCCGAAACCCATCTCCTCTCTGAGTCTTCTAAATCATGAAGAAGGGTGCACTTCATGTGACTTCTTTACTGTATAGAGTCTACCCCAATTTTAGAACGAGGTTCGGATAAGTTGCTAAGCCGGCGGAGCTTTTGTATCCCCGATACGCTGCCCCCCCGGCTCGAGTTGTCCGCTCGGTTAAGCCAGGTCTAGAACAATAAAACTAGGTTTTAAACCTAGAATAACAAAACCTCATGTCGGATCCCTAGTAGGAACGTTTGTTTGCATCACGTATATTTGACTTTGGAGACTCAACAGAGGGGTTGGTTCTGTCTAGGACAGGTGTACCGGAAATGAAAAAGACCATCCTGATTCATCTTACTTGCTACATGTGCATTTATTTGCTACGGACTTGCATGCTGACCGGCTTTTAAATAATGAAAAAAAAGAGAAATAATCTTGTTTTCAAAAATAGTTCGTTTTGTTTGCCAATAAAAAAAAGAAAAGAAAAAGGAAAAATGTTTTGTCTTCAGATATAGTTTGTTTTATTCGTCTGAACTACACCGGTTTGATTCTCACAGGATGTAAGATACGTAAGCAACCCCCATCGGGTCCCAAACTCTTCTTTTGCAAAAATAGCCAAAAAAAAAGTCTAAATTTTTTATTGTCGTCATAAATAAGTCGGGTGGTGCCGCTCTTGTCAAATATAGCCGAATGTTCCTGAAAGGAACGCCGGAAGGCTGACTTTGCATAAAACGGCCGCCTTTGCTCATTTTTAGATTTTTGACTGGTTAGCATATGCAACCTTAAAATCTTCATTCCCGAAGTGCTGAAAGGTCGTGTTCGAGAAAACCGGGTCTTTCATTTTGATTTGAAAAAAAAAGAAATATAGTCAGTTTTCTTTGGAGTCAAACAAATATTACTTTTTGCTCAATCACCTTAATAAATGTGCAGGATGAGCACAAATAAAACTGAACTTTTCACAGTCTTCAATGAGGTCCCCCTGCAGCTCCACATGTGGTGGAATAATCTGGAAAAAGGTAGCAAAGAAACAGTGGTGAGAATCCTGGGAGGTCTCATCGATTTACTGAATGTCAAGCCAAAATCGGATATCATCGAAGCCTTAATACCTTTCTGGGACCCGACTCGCAATGTATTTCGCTTTTATGACTTTGAATCATACCCACGCTGGAGGAAATCACGGGTTATGCAGGTTTGAATGGAAGCTTAAGGGGTCAATATTTTTTGTCACCAAGACCGGTATCTCCACACCGATTTTTGGATCTATTAAATATTAGCCGGAATGTTCAGAATAAGGATTTGTCTGGAGGATGTTGTACTCTCATGTTCCTGTACCAACGATATGGTAATCCTCAGGGTTTCGAAGAGCCAAATCTTGGGCTGACCCATGCTGGAAATAGAAACAAATAGGAAGCTAGGCGAACTTTGGCATTCATAGTAGAATTCTTGGGAGTCGTGGTCTGCCCACGAAAAGATAAGAAGATAGAAATAGGCCTTGTAGGTATGGTCGATGTTGCAATTAAAAGGGATGAAAGTACAGTGATTCCCTTGATCTTGTCAGAAATCTACCGAGCCCTGACCATATGCCGGGAAGGAGGAAATTTTTTCCAAGGTTGCAACATGCTACTTCAATTATGGATGCAAGAACACCTTTGCCACCAAGTGGGGTATATGAATTACGGTTTAACCGGTTTGAGCTGTATCAAAGAGTTTGAGAAACGAGTAGTGGGTGTTGCATTTCTTGAGAATACCGAAGCTTGGCTTGTACAATTGAGTTCCTTGACTGCCGATCAAATTGAATGGTCATTTGGGTGGCTACCCGTCACTGAGGTAATATACATGTCGGCTGGAGAGTGTTATATTCTTCTAATGGGCATCTGGAGTATCCAGCCGTATGCTCCTCACCGAGTATTGCGCCAACTGGGAAGGTTTCAAATAGTCCCTAATGATGAAGACCTGAGTAAGCAAGTCATTGAGTTGGGACCAAGAGCCGCATTTTCGGAGGATAAAATTCGAAAGCTATGGAATGAATGCAGATTTCTTGAGCCTAGAACTATGGTC
>MU678891.1:6695-25734 GCA_026770625.1 Nicotiana glauca | reverse complement strand
ATACATAGAAATCCTAGTAGAAATACTTAGGAACTACAGCAAAAGTAAAAGAAATCACAGTAGAGCAAATAAAACAAAAAATTGGAGAAACCCTAAGTTTTAAAAAGATGAACAGTTCGAAAACAAAATCGACAAAAATGTGGAAAACACTTTGAAATCTTAGAAAATAACATAGGTCTGAAGCAGATCTTAAAGAGAAACAAAGATGAAGAACCTCAGAACTTAGGGTTTCAGAGAAAACCCTAGAAAAATGAGAGAGGCCTGGAACGGGCGGGCCCTGAGTCGGAGATGGACACACAGGGCTAGGACTCGCCGGAGATGAGCCGAAAATGGCTATAGAACTTGAATCGGAGAGCTTCTGAGCCTTGTGCTTCAAGGTCAGACCTTCAATCTTCATGCAAAAGGAGGGTAAGGGTGAGTGGGGGTAGATATATATTACACAAGGCCTGAGAGGCCATGATTTCCGGTGGAATAAGGTCGGAGACCATCGGAGACCGTCGGAGAGGGCTAGGGTTTCAGAGGGGCTTGGGAGCATTTGAGAGACAAAGGGGATACAAGGGCGGCTACTGAAGAGAAAATGATTAGGGTTAGGGGGGATGTTGGATTAAAAAAGGAAGGAGTTAACGTGGACCGTTGATCTAAATGATCAACGGTCGAGATTAAGGGGTGCGTGGGTCGGGTTTATTTAATTGGGTCTGGGTCGGGTAATTTTTGAAATTGGGTAGTGTAATTGGGGGTTAGATTGGGGCTGGAATTGGGCTAAAATTAAAATTAAAAAGGGCTACAATTTAAATAGTCAATTTTCCCCAATTTTAATTTTATAAAATAGTAAATAATGTTCAAAAAATCAAATTAAAATTACTGAGTTAATGAAAAATGCATAAGTACTAATTTAAAAATATTAGGAATAAGTTTTGATTACAAATGCTATTAAATCGAGAAATAGGCTAAATTGCAATTTCATGCAGTTTTAATTTAAAAATATCAAATGGAGCTGTAAAATCATGTAAAAATCATGTAAAAATCATGTAAATTATATTTTTGTATAAATGTGAGAATAAAATAAATTATTTACCAAAATGACAAGTTTTGGGAATAATTATTGGATTTTATAGTGCAAAATAGGCCATAAATTGGTTTTAAAAATCCTTAAAAATATGGAAAAAATACCAAAATCTTTATGGATATTTATACATGAATATACATGCTAATTTGAAAGTATTGTGAGTATAAAAATACATACGAAAAATTGGGTATCAACAAAGGTACAGTGGCGGGGTCAGCCGGCCGAGGAGGCGACTTGGGAGACCGAGCGGGATATGCGCAGCCAGTACCCTCATCTTTTTGCCACTTCATGTATGTTCTCTATGCTCGTTCGAGGACGAACGAATGTTTAAGTGTAGGAGGATGTAATGACCCGGCCGGTCATTTTTGGAATTTACGCCCTGATCCCCCATTAACTGCTTTCCCTAAGTTCATTTCTGCTATTTTGGTTTGCTGGGACGTTTGGTATTAGGAATCGGAGTGTTTTGGGACACTTAGTCCCTAAATGAGAGTTTAAGAGTTGAAAAATGGCCGTATTCGGAACAGTGTGAAGACGACCTCGGAATGAAAATACGATGGTTTCGTTAGCTCCGTAGGTGATTTTAGGGTTGGGAACGTGTTTGAAATTTTATTTGGAGGTCCGTAGCTCTTTTAGGCTTAAAATGCCGAAGTTTGAATTTTTGAAGTTTCCGGTCCGATAGTGAGTTTTTGATCCAAGGGTCGGATTTGAATTCTGGAAGTTGTTGTAGCTCCGTCATGTCATTTGAGATGTGTGTGCAAAATTTCAGGTCATTCGGACGAGGTTTGGTTAGGTTTTTGATTGAAAGCGTATTTGGTTAGAATTTGAAGTTCTTAGGCTTGAATCCTTGATTTAATCGGGTTTCCGGAGTTGTTTGAGGTATTTTGAGGATTGGTACAAGTTCGAATAAGGTATTAGGTGGTATTGGTGTTTTTGGTTGGGGTCCCGGGGTCCCGAGATGATTTCGGATGCTCAACGGTTTAGTTTTGGAAGTTAGAAGGAAAAATTGCAACATGCTTCTGTTGTTTTCACTTCTGCGGTTTGGGAACCGCAGAAGTGGCGCCGCAAAAGTGGCCTTTGCGCCGCAGAAGCGAGTTGGCCCCTTTTCCTCTGAGACCGCAGAAGCGGTCAGTTATCCGCAAAAGCGGAGCCGCAGAAGCGGTTTCTTAATCACAGAAGCAATTTTTGGCTTCCCTTCAGAGACCGCAAAAGCAGTCATATTTCCGCAGAAGCGGGACCACTGGTGCGCTCATGTGTCCGCAAAAGCGGAATTTTTCCCCTTTAGTGAGAAACCGCAGAAGCGGTTATTTTGCCGCTTAAGCGGGACCGTAGAAGCGGTCCCTTGTCTGCAGAAGCGGAAATGTCTAGGCAGAAATAGGAAATACCGAGGGTTCAATTTCATAATCTTGGAAATCAATTTTGAGCTTGGGCAAGGGCGATTTTGAGAGGATTTTGAAGAGGAGATTATTGGGTAACATTTCTATGATCCTTTATAGTTATATTCCATCATTTAGTAGTTAAATCCACCTTTTAAATTCGAATTAAGGATCAAAAAAATTGGTTAATTTGGGGTAAAACTTCTTAGACCTAACTATTGGGTTTTGAGGGGGCATTTGACCTCCGATTTTTTATATTTGTATATGGTTAGACTCGTGAGAGTACGAGGTTTCTGAAAACGTAAAAATTATTCGATTCTGAGACGTTGGCTGGAGGGGCATTTTGGTTATTTTACTTATTTTTGCGCCCTAGCCTTAATTTTATTAGTGGAATCAGTTATTTGCAATGTTATTTACAATATGTAATTGGTTTGAATAGATTTGGGCCACTCGGATTCAGATACTCGTGGCAAGGGCATCGTTCTCTAGTTGATTTCGCACCGGTTCGAGGTGNAATTACTTGATTTGGATTCTCTTTCATATTTGCTTTACTTTACTTGCTTTTATAGCATGTGCTAGCGTAGAAGAGCATGTTTAATTGATCCAAGCTACCTATTTGTTTAAAGTGTCTTAATTGTGATTACATGGAGCATGTTAGGCCAGTATTCTTTGATGCCCTGTATTGTTGTACTTAAATTTCTGAATATTTCTCTAATGTTGGTTGCACATTTACATTGGGACTACGGATGCGGGATTCCGGGAGCTCCCCCTTGTTTGTTTACTTTGGGACTACGGGTTTGATTCTCGGGAGATTCCCCTCTTCTGTGCATGTTTTTCATGTGCAGATCCAGGTGCTTCTGAGCAGGCGTACCACCAGTAGCTGTCAGGGATCGTATTGGGGACTTGAGGTATACATTTGCTACGTACGCAGATCCGCAAAGTCTCCTTCTCATTTTATCCATAGTTATTAGATGTTATTTCGATCCCTCTTTATATTAGACTATTCTGGTGATTAGAGTAGTGTAAGATTTCTTATAGCCTGTGATGCCCGTGGGTTTTCGGGTCTTGGAGGTTATTTCAGTATTTTGTATTAAAGTGTATGTGCCAGGCGGTAACTATATACATTACTCGTGTTATTTGGCTTTTGAATATAAATTTCGCAAATGTTGTTACTTCCGCAATGTGTTAGGCTTACCTGGTCGTGAAGACTAGGTGCCGTCATGACGTGTTCACAATTAGTGAACTAGGGTCGTGACAGGTAGAGAAATTAATCATATACCACACATCAAAATATAGTAAAAATATTTGGTTTCTGATTCTAAACCAATTGTGAGGGGATGTTTTATCATATATTGTTGTTCTGATGCATACAAGTGCTTCTATATGCAATTTAGAAAATCTTAGACCAACACATGAAGCTTTGTTCTCATAAATAATGGTTTAGCCATTAATAGGAGGTATTCAATGATAAACTAGCTTGTATATAAACCAGCATTATCAAGATGAACTTATGATCTGAAACTTATGCTCCTAGTTGAGAAAAGCAATTTCAAATGTCAAATTGTAGGTTGACAATGAACACACATGTAACCATCTTATATATGCATCTATAAATGGTTTACATAATAGGTGAATGGGCCAATATTCACCTTTTATATATTCTAGGATTTAGGGGTCTTAATCCCAACTTTAGCTGGTATAATCAATTTATTATGAGAACAAAGAACACAGGAGAATTCTTGAAGAATCTTCTAGTTCTTCAGTATATGCTTATCTGAATTCTCAAATAGCTCACTTAAAAATGGCAAATGAAAACTTCAAGTTTATCATGGCATGTGCTATTTCTTCGTAAACTTCTTGTTTACTGTGGCACAAACTTTTGCATTAGTAAACTTCTGATTTTTTGTGGCTACTTTTGTATAAGTAAATTTCTAATTTACTGTAGCTGCTTTTACATTAGTAAACTTCTGATTTACTATGGCTGTTTTTGTATAAGTAAATTTCTGATTTACTGTAGCTGTTTTGCATTAGTAAACTTCTTATTTACTATAGCTACTTTGGTAAAAGTAAATTTCTGATTTACTATACCTGCTTTTGCATTAGTAAACTTCTAGTTTACTATGATACATGATGTAGTACAAATTGAAGAATCAGCCGGGTAACTTCTCACATACATATTTACCCCCTATGATTGTGAAAACCTGAAGATTTTTAATCTTTCAATCATTTGTTGTCTCAATATGATGGTCATTTGTATTAGTAAACTTCAGGTTTACTACAACATATGTTTTGATCATAATCATATAATATGAATGACATATTTGTATATAAGTTCTTCGAGAGCCTTCATTTATTATCCACAATCTTATATCTATCCGAAACTACTGGTTCCATGTGTCTTCTAGACAAAGAGTTAGCTCTTCAAGAGCTTTTGATAATTTTGTACTACCAAATATTGCTCAGACACTTCTGGTGTCATGAGAGAAAATTATAATCAAATTGACAATATAAAGACAATTCTAAATTTATAAATGTAATAAATTAAGAATTTTAGTATTTTTACCACCAACTTTGTGACAAATATCTCCTTCAGGGAGAAACGCCATTAAAATCTGAATATTTTATATCAAAGCGGTAACCACATAGTCATTACATCCTTCAGGGAAAGATACATGAGTTGTTATTTTGGGAAACTCGATAACTAACCATAACATATTAATGTGGTTGTAGTAGAAAATATTCTACAAGAATACTTTTTCCTTGGAATGATATTTAATAAAAATTTTCAAGATATTTTACATACAACGGGTACGTGCGATAATGATCTTTATGCCAAAAAAATAAGATTTATGTCCTTTGTTATTCTACCTCTTCAGGAGTTGAATTGTGGTATTTCTCCATTCACTCCAGGGAATGAAAATGTGCTTCAAAAATAAATTTGAATAGCTTATTATTTTATTTAAGCACAGAAAGACACAGTTTCATAATATTTTCTTGCTTCGGGAGAAAATTTCAATTGTGTTACTTCTTCAAGAACAAATTTAAAATACGAAATATTGAGTATATATTCTCTCAATCATATTACCTCTTCTGGAGGTGAATTGTAATATATTCACACCAAAAGCGCGTTCACATTTACAAACTTTATTAATATTGTCACATCACTTCTGTGAATTAATCGATATTTATCAAAGTTCTTATCCTTCAGGGAATGTAACATAATTATCTGAACGTGCATAATCACATCAAATTGTGACGCTTCGAACCCCTTTTAAGATATTTGCTACATCAGGAGCAAATCAAGATACGCATATAATATAGAGAGTTTTCTCTAACTTATCATCAATTGTAACCATAACAAGCCTAAATTACCATTTCTGGAGGTCATCGGCACATACCACTTCTGGTGGTTAACAAAATTTAGTTACAATGAGGTATATTAAAAACAATCACTTCTGGTTATTGTATATTTTTTGCTAACTCTACCGGAGTTTAAATGGACCTTTTATTGTTATCCACATGACAATTCAAATACGCTTCATTAGATAAGTAATGATATAATATTAGAGGACATGGCTGCCAAAGCGTAAATGAAACCTGAAAAATTAATTAGAGAAGTAAATAGTGATGGCTATATATATGTTGGTGCTATAGTCCTTGAACAGGAACCATCCTTCTAAATCATTAGCCATATGTATTAATTGCAGCTCTATCTCAAGATGCAATATTGCTCACACGGATAAAACAAAATTGTTAGAGCATCATAACGTTTGTAGTTAATAATGTTGTCCATACATAAAATACTTAACATGAGAAAGCAAGATTAGAAACAAACCTTGTTTAAAGTTATGAGATTTCTAGGTACATCTACCTAAGTCAGCTTTGGCTTTCATCGTCTTTTGCTCCAAATTATCTCAAGTTAGAGATAACTATACCTTCAAATATAGAGACTCTTGCTGATAATATATTATAAAATATAGACTTTAAAGTAAAGAAATCGAAGACAAGTAGAGAAACATTTATTATTCAACTTCAAATTTATGTACATAATAAACTGAAATCTCCTCAATTTATAGAAGAAAGGAAGTTGTTGTGTAAGCTACTACTGCAAGCTGCTGTGTAAGCTTCTTGTAAGTTGCTTGTAAGCTGTTACTGTACCAGATGTAGATAATCTTCTACTGGGGGATAATATTGTTGGTATTACTGTGTTCAAAATCAGAAAAGTAAACAAAACGTTAGTTCAAAAATAAAATGTAAAATAATCCCGAGCCCACTGAATGTACAGTGTGTCCTTAAGAAATTTAATCCCCTCACTATTGCCCAAGGTATACAGATTAATTCCTCCCAGGATAGAGCAGAATACTATTCTGTGATAGAGGCACTTCAAATCACAGAACTTCAGCGAAATCAACAAATAGAGTAAATCACACTTGACAGTTATGTTTATTTAGAAAATAATGCAACAATGTAGAAAAGAGGGGAGATTATTTCAGATTTTTTATGTCTGATTTCATGTCTTAAAAATGAGGCCAAACCACTAAATTTATAGACAAAGGAAGGGTGATATGGAGAGGTGCAATCTAAAAGGTGCCTCTTTCATTTCCCATTCACACCCCTTAATAAAAACGCAACAATCCCCCACATGAATGGGGAATGTTCATATGAGAAAAACATGCATGAAAATACTGTGTGATTCACAAATAAGGATTAATCGTATCTGGATAAGTAGGTTTCCCTTTCAACTTTTCGTAGTGAACTTATGTCGGATATACTCGGTCAATTGGTAGATTTGATATCTTTGAACCGTCGAGTTTTGGTGTATACCTAGACAACCATAAGTCAGACAATCAATCCTTAACCGGTTTTGGTTCTCACGGGTTTGTTTGTTTCAGCCATGATCACCGTCCGGTTTCATGAGTGCTTAGAGAATGGGCCTTTACTTTTATTCCCCTTAAAGCGGCTTACACTTAACACTCAGATAGGTGATTTCTAAACGTGTAATCGTATAGACACACTATCTTGTCATATCCTGCCAGACTTAGAAAATCATTAAAAAGCTTTAAGCTTTATTGACTCATCAAAAGGCCTTAATGCTTTACCTTGATTTCTGAACATTGTCTTCATCATGAGAATGGGTTCAGTTATTTAACAATGTTGAACCGTCATTCATAACTTTGTTTGATCTCTTTGAACTTAGCTCTTGGGATCTCCAGTCTACTAGTTAGAGTTACCGCCATGATGGCTTGTCCTAGGCCTTAGTCCCATTCCCTTCAATGATATTTCAACTGCCTCTCTAGATAGGCCTTTTGTAAGTGGATCCGACACGTTATCTTTTGACTTTACGTCAATCGTGATAACACTACTAGAGAGTAGTTGTCTAACGATATTGTATCTCCGTCGAATGTGATGAGATTTTCTGTTATACATAACGCTCATTGCCCTGTCTATTGTCGCTTGACTATCACAATGTATACATATAGGTGCCAAAGGTTTCGTCCAAAAATGGAATATCTTCCAAGTAATTTCAGAGCAATTCAGCTTCTTCACCGGCTTTGTCTAATGCTATAAACTCAGCCTCCACTATAGAATGGTCAATTCACATTTTGTTGGACGATTTTCAATACATTGCCCCGCCACCAATGGTTTAGAATCGGTTGAATCGGTGATCTAATTTGCATCACTATATCCCTCTATTATCACGAGATACTTATTATAGTGCAAAGCATAATTTGGAGTATATCTAAAATATTTCAAAACTCTTTTCATTATTATGAAACTTCAATGCAAACTTTCTTATATCGTAGACTAATACGTCTCGAATTTCAGTTGCATATCATATTATTGACTATATTTAATGTAGTAATAGTATATTATAACAACAGCTGGAATGATTGGCATCAGTTGTTACCACAACCTTTTAATAAATAACACGTTCATAAGTCACTTCGTCATTTTCAAGCATTTGTATGTTATTTATTCATACGCCTATATGATATGCAAATTATAGCACCTCCATTCATGAAACAAATCCAACTTGCAATGGATTTTGGTCATGTTCATCGGTTGGTTCACCTCATTATAGACCAACGTATTAATACATTAGTTCATGAACGGTCATGTCCATACAAAAATGTACAGACGTAACTTTTTATAAAAAGTCACAAACTTCAAAGTGACATCATTTCATAAAAGAACTAAACAATATAAATTTTCAATAAAGAAAATGATCTTTCGAGAAAGGCACGTGATCAACTTCCGAATTAGTAATTTCTATCAACTAGTCTTCATTAAGACTAAACATCTGATGAATTTACCAACTACTATATCAATGGGGTTCAAAAATTATATAATTTAGACATTACGTCTAATATTGGCTTGTCATGCATAAGCTAAAAGCCCTCACATTTTAAATATTCCATCGACATATCATCTACATATAATCAAATAATGACTATATGACTTGAAGTATTCTTAATGTAAACACATTTGTTTACTCTCATTAATTTTTGAAACCAATTGACAATATTATTTGGTCAAATCATGCATGTCATTGTTTGAGTGCTTGTCTTAGTCTGTAAAGTGACTTAACAAGTCGACACGCCTTTTTTTCTTTTTCAGGAACCACAAACATTTTAGGTTGTTCCATTTAGATTTCTTCATCTAAATATCCATTTAAGAAGTTTATCTTTACGCCCATCTGATGGATTTCAAGGCCATACACGATGGCTAACGCTATTACCATCCTAATAGATGTAATTCTTGTTACCATAAGCATGTGTCAAAGTAATCAAGACCTTCTCATTGTCTTAATCCTTAATCAATCTTTCCTTATGTTTATCAATAATACCATCAGCTTTTATTTTCCTTTTGAAAATCCAATTAGAATCCAAAAGTTTATTTTCTGGAGGAAGATCAACCATTTTTTCAAGTATGATTACTTAATATGGATTCTATTTTACTATTGACAGCTTTTTTCCGAGGAAGACATAACTTCTTTCAAAGTTTGAAGCTCATTTTTAACAAGAATGTCAGAAAATATGATCCAATAGAAGCAGTTGTCCTTTGACGTCTTGGATTCACCTCATTAAGTATACTTTCCTTTGCTTCTTCCCGAGGTCGCTTAGATATTTCACTAGACGACTCACATTCCTTTTTATACGGATAAATATTCTCTAAGTATTTAGCATTATCTGATTCGATTACCATATGAATATGAATATCTGGATTTTCTAATTTATGAAGCAGAAAACGATATGACTTACTATTTGTTGCATATCTTATGAAAACGGAACCATAATTTTCGGTACGATCTTTACCCTTTGGGTTTAGGAATTTGCACTTTAGCTAAGTACTCCCACACTTTAAAATATTTAAGTTGGGCTTCCTTCCATTCTATTTTTCATATGAAATGGATTGCGTCTTGCTATGAGGAACTTGACTGAGTATACAGTTATTTGGAAAACTAACTTTCCCCCCACAAGTTCTGAGGTAAACGAGAACTTATCAACAAGGCATTCATCGTCTTATTTGATATTCTATTCTTTCTTTCCGCAATTTCATTAGATAGCAGTGACTAAGGGGTGATCGTTTGGTGAATAATTTCATATTCCAAACACATTTCTTCAAAAGGAGATTCATATTCGATGCCCCTATTACATTGTTGAGTCAACTACAAGAACTATTGTTTGTGTCACAACAGAGCTAGAATTTATAAATAATGAAGTTTTTAATCTTCAAACCAATCTAACACATTCAGAATTAATAAACGGTAAAGTTTTTAATCTTCAAACCGAGTAACATCTGATACAACTAGATTTAATAAACGGTGAAGTTTTTAATCTTCAAACCGGATAATATGTGACACAATCAAATTTAATAAACGATGAAGTTTTTAATCTTCAAACCGAATAATAAATTGGAGTAGAAAATCACAAAGATTTTAATATCCAAAACGAGTATAAAGTCACTTAGACTTTAATTTTTGACAAATGAATAGAAAGTCGCAAAGACTTTAATCTCAACGAACGAGTAAAAAATTACGCAACTTTTAACTCGAAACCGGAGTGAAAAATCACGAATATTTTAATCTCCAACAATTGAGTAGAAAATCACAAAGACTTTTATTCTCCAAACTAGAGGTAGAAAATCACAAATATTTTAATTTTCTTGTTAAATTACGTTTCGAATGCCAATAAACCTAACCCCGCATTCTATATGTCATCTGATCATTGAACTGCAATTCACGTTATGAGAATATTTACCATATTCTATTGTAACACGAAATCCGATGACATCATCTTTCTTGAACGCCTTCAACCTTTATTGAAAGCCAAAATGATGCCAAAAATAGATATCATTTTCTTTCTCATGATCTCAGAAAATATGAACATTTTCAAGTATATATTTATGATCTTTTCAAATAACATACTTTATATATTATAAAGTAAACTCCACATGATTTTATGTATATAAATATATGTATGCCAACTGAATTTTATTCAGTAACAAGCATAATCTTCTCACATCCAACTTCTCGAAGACACAAATTTCCTGTCTCTATAATTTGCCTCATCCAATTGTTAGTGAATTTTAATCCGCCCTTTCGAAAAAGATGTCTTCTAGAGGAGACATCAGAATAATGTCCTTTTTGCTAATAAATGGCTTGCAATCATGACAAATTGCTCATTGCATCTTTCGTCTCCCCTATACCATAAAAAAAAAAACAATCTCAAAAAATGATTAGTAAACCATAGTTACACATTTAACAATTGGTTAGACACTTTTTCTAGTTAGATCAAATCATCTTCTTTAAGCTGAAGGTCTGTAGTTTAATCCTGCATATGGCACCATGATAAAAGCTTCATGTAATAAATAATTATCAAATGATAAACATGATAATAGAAAGACATAGTGCCAACTTTGATTAGTTTTGAGAGACAGAATTATAAAGCAGAATAAATCTCCTTTACCAAATTTTTCGAACCAACGTTCGGCAGAGGATACTTTACAAGTGTGTGAAATAAATTATTTGAACCGACGCGGAGTCTGCTCTACAAAAAATCAATTAGTCATTTCATAACTTGTTGTAACAAAGTGAATGTACACGTAAATTCCTTAAGATTGTTGGTATTACTATGTTCAAAATAAGAAAAGTAAATAAACGTTAGTTCAAAAATAAAATGTAAAATAATTCCGAGCCCATTGAATGCACAGTGTGTCCTTAAGGAATTTAATCCTCTCACTGTTGCCCAAGGTATACAGATTAATTCCTCCCAGGATAGAACGGAATAACTATTCTGTGATAGCGACAGTTCAAATTATAGAACTTCAGCGAACTCAACAAACGGAGTAAATCACACTTGATACTTATGTTAATTTAGAAAATAATGCAACAATATAGAAAAGAGGGGAGAATATTTCAGATTTTCCATGTCTGATTTCATGTCTTAAAAATGAGGCCAAGCCTCTAAATTTATAGACAAAGGAATGGTGATATAGAGAGGTGCAATCTAAAAGGTGCCTATTTCATTTTCCATTCACATCCCTTAATAAAAACGCAACAAATATTTATCCATAACATAGTACCAAAATGATAAGCTTCTTCAGGAGGCTTATTTCCAATAGAGTACTAAATAAATAAACATATTTATGGCAGAGTCCCATATGAATAAGTTTCTTCAGGAAGCTTATTTACAACGGAATACCAAATGAACATCCACTCCACTATAATATTTATTTAAAACAGTTATCCTATTTTATGGGTACCCGATATTTAAGAGTAGATATTTATGTTTCCTGTAGGACGTAGTAAATAAATGTATTATGCATATATTACTTAATTCTTTTCTAATTTGTCAATAGAACTCTAGATGTACCCACTTGATTTAGTTTGGAAAGTTTTGAATCAATATAAAGTAACGTTTGCACTTTGAGTTTAAACTACTTGCACTAAACATGAAATTTAAACCACTGATTGCACTTGGATTATGTCAGCTCTCACATTAACTGCTAAAGTATTACTCCCTACGGTCCACAAAAGTGATCAATTTTTTTTTTATTTTGGTCCAAAATAAATATCCATTTATATGACCAATAAATCATTCAATTTGTTTTTCTAAAATTATCCTCATGTACGTATCCCTAAAAAAAACTTTTACTTCTCACATTAACTATGTTGTAATATTTAATTAAGAATAATTTAATCATACTAACTACTTTTCTCTAAAATTTAGTATTTTCTTAATAGGTGTGCCAGAAATAAATTTATCACTTATTGTGGATCGGGGAGTAATTCCCCGGCACCTAAAAGGCCGAATAACAGCTAAAGTGGTCACATTTTTTTTTTCCATAAACTTTCCCGTTGGATGGGGGTATTGTATTAATCAAAGGATGTTTTCCAATGCTACAACACAAGGATAAAGATTACCCTTCAAAATAAAAGCAAGGTAATGATAAATAAAGTTCACCTGCCATTACGTAAAGCCAACAAAATATCCTAGCTTATAAAAAAAAATTAGCTTTGTCATATTTGGTTCTTATACACCTGTCAAAAAAATTAGCTTTGTCAACAAAACACCTGTCACTATTTAAGGTGATTACTGTAAGTGCTACAACCGGAATAAGGTCTAATTAAGGTATTAAAATAAAATTTCATATATAGTCAAACCTCTTTATAACAATCTCGTTTATTCTAAATATTTTTAGATGTTATAACGAATTAATGTTATAAAAAACATAATTATAATAGAGCATGAGAATAGTCTCCGGAAAATTTGGCTTTTATATAAAGATATTATTATAGAGATGTTTAACTGTAATTTTATGTAGGGGTATCAATCGATATATTTAAAAACTGACTAAACCGATCGAACTATACCGTACCAAACCGATTTTTAAGTTTCTTTTAATAAAACCGTAGGTTTATATAATCTATAATCATACCGACAATTAGGGCACTTATTTTATTTTACAAAAATAAATCAAAAAATTACCAAACCATACCGAATAAATTTATATGTGAAAATATATCTATATATTAAGTTTAAAAATAATAAAATATTAAATTCTTCCTTGGCCGTCAGAATTATGAGAATAGTTACAAGCCACAAGTAAGTAAATTCAAAATCCTAATTCTCAAATCTATTATGCTACTCCAATTGAACTAAATTATTCTCAGCATATTCACTAGTAAGATATAATGTATTCTAACGATTATGAGTAGCAAACTACAATATGTTGAATACGTCTCCTTTCATATGATTTAAATTTACCTTTTTCTATATTAATATTCAATAAACTTTATTCTTGAGTCCCAACTTGGTTAATATATATATTCACACACATACACATATATATTGCTTAATTTCGTTTACGTTGTTGTAGAATAGTTGATGGAGCTATACTCTGGTCATCTTTCATGTTTTCTTAATTTAACGCTTTTTTGACAGTAAAAATGTTAGAGAATTTTCTAAGTCCTATAAAAGTACGTATTTTATTGCATTCTACTTCTAATAGTGAATTTTATATGACATTTAAAAAAAATACCAGAAATTAATCGAACCGCACTGATAGCGAAGAGAAACCGACATGATTGGGATGGTTTCGGAAAATCTAATATTAATTATACCTAATAAAATGACCGAAAAATTGGTATGGTAGAAAATTTATAAAATAATCGGACGAACCGAATCATTAACGTATGTGTCTCCGTATATGTATTGAGCCTAAAAATAAGGTTAATTTTTCTTAAAAAAATGGAAGGAGTGAGAAAATGTAGTTTCCTACACTACCAGTGCAAACCCAAAACTATTTACTATTAACCGAAAAAAAAAACAAAAGTCATATAGAAGATATCTACTAGAGTACTATACTTAATAGTCTAAACTACAGAGGGAACATATTAGGAGGGTACTCATAATATCATTAATCTCAACTGAACAAATTGGTAACACTATGTTTATTATAACGATAATAGAAATATATTTCTAAGATTTTGACTAAAAGCTATACATGAATCAAAATAAATTAGTAAGTCAGCTGTCCTGAAGAATTTAGGATTTCTACCGATAAATTTACTTAATTTAATTTTCCACTCTTGTTCCATTCCTGCTGTATACAGGAGACCTAGGGTTTCTCAATAGCCTCACACAGAGAGCAGCCAAGCATGGGCAGTGGAACTGTGATCCCCTGCTGCAATCTTCCGAAAGAACTTTTCGAGAGGATCGGCAAATTCCTCGACACACATATTGACGTCCTTCGCTTTCGCGCAGTGCGCACCACATGGCGTTCTTCACTTCCTCCTTTCAAAAACTCTCCTCCGTTGCCCCTCGAAATTCCGTTTCCATTCATTGAGTCTCACCCTTATAAAGGAAAGCCTGGTTTTTATCTCGTCGAAACCAGAGTTTATCTTTTTCAACCCCTAGATGGCGCTTCCGTTGATGCTTCGTCTTGTAGAGGCTGGTTGGTCAAGGTTACACAAACGCTAGACGGAAAATTGCGCCTTCTGAATCCGGTAACCAAAAGACGAATCAGGGTTTTGCCAGATGATATGCCTAAGTTATTGAATTTACTAGACTTCCGCGTTTCGCATGTTTCTAAAGTTTATCATGTACAGCGCCTGGATCCCCCAAGACCTTCTCCTTCGTTCCGTGATGAGGATATGCCTAAGGCGTATGTTAAAAAAATTGTACTTCATACCAACCATGTAGGGAGCAAGACCAATAATTTTTGTCTAATGGCAATTACTCGTGAGGATCACTTATGTTATTTAAAGTCGGGGGATGAGATGTGGACTAAGTTAAAAGATGCCAGTTTTAAAATTGTTGATATCATTGTGTATAAAGGGAACTTTTATGCTGTTGATCGATATGGTGAGACCATAAAGTTTGATTCCTCGTTTAATGAGACCAATGTAGCTTCCAAATTATGCGATGGTGGTAGGAAGAAACGACTGGTGGAATCATGTGGGCAGTTGTTTCTCGTTGGTATGGTTTTAGATGTTGATAAGAAGTCGGAAGGTATCGGCCCTTTTCCGTTTAATCCAAAAGAAGGCCCTTCTTCGTTTAACCCCCTTGAAATTAAAGTGTACCGGCTAGATGAAGAGCAACATGAGTGGATTGAAGTGCATACGTTGGATGATCGGATATTCTTTGCTGGTGATGACTGTTGCTTCTCTGTTTCTTCCCGTGATTTTGGTGAGGATTACAGAGGAAACTGCATTTACTATGCAAACGGATATATAATTTTGGACATCTTGAGGGAGTATGCTGACCGAAATAAAGATGACGACAGTGACGATGAAGGTGGCTGCGATTGCTGTCGCTTATTTATTCGTGACGAGTATGCTCCAATTTATGGTGGTCATGACAATAATGGTAGCAAATCAGGTGTTCTCAGTGAGGAACTAATACAAAGATATAAAGGATTACATCGTCATAACACGGGTGTCTTTACCATAGAGAATGGTAAGCTTGGTTCATTGTACTCTTGCCTTGGATATGCAGATATTTTTTGGCCACCACCATCTTGGCTTAAGCGTGAGGATCAGGCTCCTTCAAATGCTCGAGTGAGTTTTTAAATTTCATTCTCCTTAATTCTTTAGAATCTATATACAACCGTACGTCTTTCTAGAAGTGTTACCTAATTGTAACTTATCAATACATGATTCATTTCAAGTTTGGCTTTAATTCCTGAAGTTTCTGACTAGGAAAATGAGAGTACTAGTGAACAGAATTTGTGTGTTCTGTTACAGGAAGTTGCTGAGTCGTGATTAATTACAAATAAGGAGGAGGCAGCAAGATTAAGTCAAGATCAGAGATGCAAATCCTTCTCCATTAATGGCTCTTCGTTTTTCTGTCGTTTCATCTTTCCGTTTGCTTTTGTTTCTTGTGTTACTACTGGTTAATGACTGGAATCTTTAGCTTCTTCGGCTTTAATTTTATGAATTTATCACTTACATAATTTTACTTGCTTTGTTAAATTGGTGTGCTGAAGAAGGTGATGCTACTCATGCAAGACAAATGGTATTGCCTTCGAAAATTTGCCGCACTTGGCCATGCAGAGATCACAAGTACCAATGAGCCTGGATGTTAAAAAACAATAGCCTGGATGTTAAACTGAATAATTAATAGGCTATACTAATCTATGTATGCTCATGTCTCTAGAGCCAGGAAATAAGGGGGATTCGACACGATCTTAATCGGACTAAGGCCCTGTAGCTGGCCCAACTCTCTTTGCTGAGAATTTTTAAGGAAAAATTCAAAAATAGCCAGATTTACGGTCGTTCAAAAATAGCCATCAAAAGTAATCGAAATTTAGCCAATTTTCATGTAAAGATAAATCTGAGCGAACACACTGTTCGAAATCTGGAAAATATGCCAGTATATTATGCTGGAGTTCTAGCATAAGTATAATTGAACTCCAGCATATTATACTGGAGTTCCAGGATAAGTATGCTGGAACTCCAGCATAATATGATGGAGTTCTAGCATAAGTACACTAGAACTCCAGTAGCAAAGATACCGGTTCAGTATAATATGCTGGAAGTTCATACACAAGTGCTCGAATCTTGAATATATTATGCGGGATCTTTCCGTGTGTTGGAGTTCCAGCATAATATGCTAGAAGTTCATACAGAGGTGCACCGAACTCTAGTATATTATGCTGGATCGGTTTCTGTTGCAGCAAATTAGTGGCTGTTTTTCATTGACTTGGTAAATGCTTGCTATTTTTGAATGACCATTTCGAAAAATTGCTAGAATTTGCTGGCAACTTGGCTGTGAATACACCAGTCACATAATTGGCCAAATCATGAGTTGTTTTTCCCTGGGAAATAATTGTTCTTTTCTGGAATGCATAGTGCAAGCTGTTCGATTTCCTTGATGTGTTTTATCTTAATTCATATCTAGTTTTGCCTTAAAATTTTCCCAAGAAAGTGGCCTTAATTTGCAATCTTAACTCCAGTCAAGATCGACTTGGAATTTACTCATGCATCTTTTAATTCAGTCTCCTCATTGCTTCATAATATAAGGTTAAAGAGAGACGGCAGGCAGCCCTTTCGTTTTGAAAATTTGGAAATCGTTTTGTGTGTTCTGAAAATGTTTTACAAATTGAAATAAAGAAGCACAAACATACCATTAACTTATTCATTATCTGATTCTTAATGGACATGTCATGGGTTAGAGGTTAGTATTTGCAAGGTGTGTAGAGTCATTGTGTGCTAAGTCGATCCAACTCTCTTGCGATCTCGTATATGTAGCTAGCCATGCTCGAGTTACACCTAGGGGCGATAAACGGTGGGATATGGGCGGGTCAAAACGGGTAATGCAAATGCATATCTTAATGTAACATGTCATATCATACTAAAATCTTATTTTTTTAATAATAAAAACTCATTTAATCCATAATCCTTATACCCATGTGAGTTAAAACTTAGCGGATATCGACCCTACCTCATTTTCTTGCGCAAATATTGTAAATGCCACAGTAAGAAATGAACATAACTCACTCCACACTGGAAAGAAATTGATAAAACTTGCCGTGGTTTTGTGAATGAGTCTTTTGACATGAAAGAAGTGGTTGGTTTTAGTAAGAAATAGAATGGTTGTTGTCACGACCCGGATTTTCCACCATCAGTATTTGAGAAACAGAATCGTACGACAAGAAAGAACAAAAGTGAAACCTTTCCTAACTCCGTAGCCTCTGGGGGATAAATACAGACGTCTCCGTACCGATCCCTTAGACTCTATCAAGTTTGTCCGTAAGTAGCGAGACCTATGCAATCTAGAGCTCTGATACCAACTTGTCAAGACCCGGATTTCCCACCATCGGGAGTCGTGATGGCGCCTACTAACGGAGCTAGGCCAGCCAAACAGTAAACATTCCCTGATAATTTCTCAACAATATAAACATACGAAAATAATTAAATAAAAGCGGAAGACTTTAAGCTTATAAAACTGAAATCAAAATGCGGAAGTTTAAGACGAATCTCTACCCAAAATCTGGTGTCACTAGCTCACGGACGGCTATAGAATGCTAAAAGCAAGTCTGAAATGATATTACATACTGTTTGTCTCGAAACAAAGAAAACAAACTAAAACATAGAAGGGACTTCGGCCTGCGAACGCCAGCTAGGCTACCTCGTGAGTCCCTGGACTGAAGACAGCTCCCGAACAATCCTACTGCTGCTGTCCAAAAGCTGCTTCTGGATCTGTGCAAAAAGATGCACAGAGTGTAGCATCAGCACAACCGACCCCATGTGTTGGTAAGTGCCTGGCCTAACCCCGGCGAAGTAGTGACAAGGCTAGACAGGACTACCAAATCAACCTGTACAGTTCTATATATATATATGTGTGTGCAACAAAAGGAAAGAATACTAAAACTAAACAGTTAAAAGAGAGGGAAACATGCTATGGGGGAGTACCATCCGGATATAAAAGTTATCAACTTAAATAAGAAACAGGGCACAAAAATAATTAACAGAGACAAGAAATCCAACAGTTGCACGGCATCAACCTTCGTGCTTTTACTCTCATCCTCACCCAAAGCAATCAAATAAAAATGCACGGCATCACCCTTCGTGCTTTCCTCACATAACTCTCAT
>MU678889.1:12723-25911 GCA_026770625.1 Nicotiana glauca | reverse complement strand
TACTTTATAGCATGATGTAGTGCTCTTACGTGATTTCTTTACTCTCAGCATTATTTACTCTTATTACCACTGAGTTGGAAGTACTCACTTTACTCCCCGTACCTCGTGTGCGGATGCAGGTATTTGTTACCCGGTAGCGGGTTTGAGCTGATTGGAGATTTGCTACTATAGCTTAGCCAGGTGACCGCCAGCGTTCGCGACACCGGATTTTCTACCTTTTTTACTTTAAAAATTTCGTATTGTACACTACTGGTCTTGTAAAGGTATTTGGACTCCTTTAGATGCTCATGACTTGTGACACCCCGGTCGGGTTGTATTGGGATGAAATTAATAGTTTTAATGCCAATGAGTTATATTTTCTATTCATTTATGTTTGATAGCTGTTAAATAGATGATCTGGGGTTGTTGGCTGGCCTTGTCTTCACGAGAGGCGCCATCACGACCGGGTATGGGATTTGGGTCGTGACAATTTTTTTTTTCCATTATATTATACTGGAGGAGTTGAGTTTGGTCTATCATATAGTTGAGTTTTGTTTCAATTCAATATAACATACAGGACATCACATGTGTGTAATCTTTCTCTCAAGTATAGTATACTGGAGGACTTGAGTTTTGAATAGAATATAGTTGAGTTTTGTTTCAATCCAGTATAATATACATGACACCACCCGTGTAATATTTTTCTCCAGTATATTATAGTGGACGAGTTCTGTCTAGGATAGAATATTATAGGGGGAAATCTATCATTGAATGTTTGGCTTCCAGTATGTTATACTGAATGAATATTATAATATAGACAAGTATTTTTTAAGTCCAGTATATTTTACAGGGTTTTCCTGTGTTGAATATTATGTTGTTTTTCGATTTTCAAATCTTGTATTTTAGTCTGATCTAGTATATTATGCTGGAAGACTGCAATCTATAGACTGTTCTTCTGTTCATTTTAGTGAATGAGTTATTTTGATAGTTTATTTCTCATATATATACTGGGATTCTGATTGTGTTTATTATCTGATTTGTAATATTTTTTTTTTGATGATTTTATAGAAATGGAATCATCAAGTTTGATATTGAAGGTACGTATTTCTAAACTGTTGAAGTTTTTATCTTAAAATAACATGAAATGTTGCTTATCTGTGTTATATTTTGAATTTAGGAGGGAGATCGATTTTATGATCTTAAGAAGTGGTTTGTTGCTGATTGTTATTGGAAAGGCGATCGAAAATTTAAAAAAATAATTTCAGAGTTTTTGTGTGGAACTCAAATGGAACAGTTAAAGAATGGTGTGTTTGGTAAATTTTTAGAGTTGGATGACGTGGGTCACTCTAGGAAGTTGGCTCATTGTATGTTGCTTTCTCAAGTTTTTTACAAGGATAAAATCAAAATGGTTTTTAGAGTTTTTGATAACGACGTAGCTTTTACAGAAGATAATTTCCATTCTATAACCGGATTGAAGATTGAGGCATCTGATTATAGTTTTGTTGATGATAGAGATAACCGTTTGAAAAAACGGTATTTCTCTGATGTGCCAAAAGGTTTGAAGGTAGAACATTTGTATAAATTTATCACAAAGCGTTCTTGACTCCGTGATGGTGCAGCAGATGATATATGTGATGATGTCGAGGTCTGTGATGAAGATGCTGTAAAGCTTGCTCAGATATACATATTAGAAACTGTTCTTTTGGGTAAAGACATTAAAAGAAATATAAGTGAACGTAATATAAAAATCATAGACGATCCAGAACTTTGTTCTTCTTTTCCATGGGGGAGTTACTGCTTTCAAGAACTTATTGACAATTTGTCTCATCTTCTGAAAACAGAATCTGTGAAAGACAAACCTATTGGTAGGATCGCATCTTATACGTCACTTGGATTCCCCTTCTTGTTTAATGTGTGGATTATGGAAGTGTTCAATAATTTCCGTCAATATTCAATATATGAGGATCGAGGGCCAATAAGGATGTTGTCTTACTCAAGCATTGGATGTCCAAAATATGACTCACTTTGCGATGATTTCTTTAAGAAAACAACTGTAAGTTAATCGTATGTGAATTTTTAATTTATACTTGTGCTCGTATATTTTATTTTTATCTAACTATTTATATTTCTATTTAATTAATAGAAATATAACCTTTTCAAGGTGAATCAATCATATCTTCTCGAATCTTCATCAAATGTTAACGTCAGCTACATTGTCAATATAAGTAGTTGTTTCTTCTATTTTATTTAGTCTTTCATTTCATTAGGTAGACTAGTGTGTGTTTTTGTTGTCCGGTATGTTATACAGGAATGAGTTTTCATTCCTTCTGGTTCATGTCATCTAGTATAATTCACAGGTAATCTAGTGTGTGTTAGCTTGTCCTCCTGTATGTTATACTGGGTCAGTTTTCATTTCTTCTTGTTCATGTCATCCAGTATAATTTACATGTAGTCTAGTGTGTGTTACCTTGCGAATAATTATTTGTCTTTTTGTTTTATAATATACCCTTTGATTATTTTAGTTCTTTATATCCCAGTATTTTTTTCTAGAGTTTTACACCTTTAAATTCATTTCATTCAGTATATTATACTGGAAGACTGCCAGATGTAGGCTATTTTGTCCACTAGAATATACTGGATAAGTCTAATATTTTATTTCATTATATTTTTTAGTTCTAATAATTTACTCTACAAAATTATATTCTACTCTTGATGGAATTGTTTTTATACTCGATAAGAATGTTTAACCGTTATGATTCTCTAATTCTTATAATTTTTCTTTTCTTTTCAAAGGGTATCTGTCAAAGTTGAAGAGATTGTACGTGCAGATAATAATAAATTTCAAATAGAGATAAAAACAAAAATTAAAGATAATCGGAAAAAGTTGAAGAAGTATGTTAAGAGCGCAGTTAAGGTAATTAACTAGTTTGGCAATTTATTTTTCTATTGATTTTTTTCTATAATAATATATTGTATTCATTAATACAGGAAATCAATGACAAGCTTGATGTTGTTGTAAAGTTTATTAAAGATTTAAAAAATCATGATGAAAGCAATGAAAACCATGAGGAAAGCAGTGTGAAAGGCAATCAAAAGCACAAGGCAAATGAAAGTACTGAAAACAATAAGGAAAGCAATGAAAAGCATGAGGAAGATGAAAGTAATGAAAAACATGAGGAAAGCAGTCAAAAAATTAATGACCAAAGAAATTATTCTAATGGAGAGAATTATGATGGAGATAATTATTGTGATAGAGATTTTTCAAATTTGTCGGGAAACAAACAGAATGAAAAAGATGAAGATGGTGAGTTACTGGAACAAGATGAACTGTGCAATAAGGAGTTTGAGTATGTAAGACCTTCTATTTCAATGGCACCAAATAAGGAGAGTGACAATGAAGGTCGAGCACATGTTGATTCAATACCATTAGCTATGGATATTGACTCAGTTCGTCCAACACATGTTAATGAAGAAGCTGTACCAAGCAGTGGAATTTTATTGCAAGATCCTTGTAATGAATTAAGGCCAGAATGTAATGCAATTGAACAAGTTCTGACAGCAGGTACAGAAAGTTTGATGGTTAAAACAGGTGATGGGAAACAAGAGCTTTCTACACCACATTTCAGTGAAAAGATTTTACAAAATACCACAGCTGGATCATTAATTCCATCAGCTATGAATGTTGAATCAGCCCCACATGAAGCTACAGTAAGTGTTAGATGTTATGATGAAGAGACTACTAATGAACAAGCAGCAAATGATGCAAATTTAGAGGAAATTTCTTGTGATGAAGTAAGAGTGGAATGTAGTACCCCTGATCAAGGTCAGTTAACTGGTACTGATGTTGATGCTATCTGGCAAAAAATAGCTGATGGGACATATCAAATTTCAACACCACAGTGCAGTCAAGGTAATAATAAAAATTGTGGAGTTGTGTCATCAAAGATACCACCAATGGGTATTGAATCGCTCAAAGATGCACAAAATAAGAAATGCAGTGATCAATGTGGACCAAGTAATGCAGATGTAATGGAAGGTCTTATTTGTAATGAAGAAATAGCAAATTGTGGTCAAGATGAGATTGATCTTACAGCTAGTAGTGATATTGATTCTCTAATTAGAAAAATAACTGATCCGACATAAAGATGGTCGCCATAGTCTAGTCAAAATATTCTGCAAAATAACATAATTGCAGTCTCTCAGGGAAGTGTAACAGATGGTGTAACAGGAGGTATAACAGGAGGCACAAATGTTGAAAAAGGAAATATAATTTTGGATTCACCTGAAGTGGAACAAGTTATTTCTATAGTTAATGTGAATGAAGCATCTGGAGCAAAGGAAAGTGAACCTGAGACTGGTTTGGCAAATCTTTCTGAAATGTGCATCCAAGAAAGTAAAGATAATTTTGAAGAAGATGAAAGGGAGTTGAAAGGAAAAACACCTCTTGTTGTTGATGAAATTATTGAAAAGATTCAGCAGGTTAGTGTGCGGAGTTTTGTTGTTTCCTATGTCTAAGTTTTTTCTCTAGTATGTTATATTGAATTAGTTCTGTTTAAACTAGAATTTTGTTTTATTTGCTAATTCCTTTTTTGAGTTATAATTTGTCTGTTATTTTTATTTATGCTCTTCAAAAAAATACTTGAGTTTTGTTTGATTTTAATATCTTTTAATATAAGTGTGTCATATTTAAGCTTGATTGTCCAATATGTGTTAAATATTTATATTATAAGAGAAATCTATTTTCTCAGGGAAGTGAAACAGATGCTGCAACAGGAGGTACAAATATTGAAGTCATTTTTCGCGATATTGAAAAAGGAAATTTAATTTTGGATTCACCTGAAGTAGAACAAGTTATTCCTATAGTAAATGTGAATGCTGTTGGAGTAAAGGAAAGAGAATCTGAGACTGCTTGGCAAATCTTTATGAAATGTGCATCCAACAAAGTAAAGATAATGTTGAAGTAGTTGAAAGGAAGTTAAAAGAAAAAGAACCTCTTGCTGTTCATGAAATTAGTGAAAAGATTCAGCAGGTTAGTGTGCACAGTTTTATTGTTTCCTGTGTCTAAGTTTTTTCTCTAGTATGTTATACTAGATTAGTTCTTTTTAGACTAGAATTTTATTTTATTTGTCAATTCCTTTTTTGAGTTTTAATTTGTCTGTTTTTTTTATTAGGCTTTAAAAAAAAATATTTGAGTTTGTTTAGTTTCCAGTATATTATACTGGATGATTATTATATTATAGTTCAGTTTTGTTTGATTCCTGTATATTTTACAGGATATCTACGCTGTGTAAGCTCGTTGTCCAGTATACTATACTGGATGAACTATTTAGACTAAAAAAAATTTAGTTGTTATTTATTTTTTGAATGATTAATAGTACTTTTTTTTATTGTTCTGTGAATCTTTGCTTTCCAATATTTTATACTGGATGATTATTATATTATGGTTGAGTTTTGTTTGATTTTTGTATATTTTACAGAAATTCTAATGTGTTTAAGCTTGTTTTCCAGTATATTATACTGGAATACTAGCATCTGTATACTGCTTTGTCTAGTAAATTATATTGGATATGTATAATTTATTTCATTTCATTATGTTTTTTAGTTGTAATAATCTCTCCATTTCTTTTTTGCTTTTTTTAAAGCAGGGAAAATTATATACTAGTAAACGAAAGAGGAATTCTGTGGATTTATGCCCTAATTTTAATATTTTATCTCACTCAAGAACATCAAATTATCCTGAACTTATATTGGATTAGTTCTGTTTAGACTAGAATTTTGTTTTATTTGCCAACTCCTTTTTTGAGTTCTAAATTGTCTGCTTTTTTTTAATGGAAGTGTGTTGTATTTAAGCTTGATTGTCCAATATATGTTGAATGTTTATATTATAAGATAAATCTATTTTCTCAGGAAAGTGAAACAGATGCTGCAACAGGAGGTACAGATGTTGAAGCCATTTTTCACGATATTGAAAAAGGAAATATAATTTTGGATTCACCTGAAGTAGAACAAGTTATTCCTATAGTAAATGTGAATGCAACTGTCACGACCCCAATCCCGGTCGTGATGGCGCCCAACACAACTGCTAGGCAAGCCCGACCAATTGCACTCTCAACCCGAGCATGAAGCTCAAACCAATTATTTAATTAACATCAACAGCTATGAAGCTAAAGGTTTTTTTTTGTTTTTTTGTTTTTTTTCACTGATAAATAGAAATAAGCCGAACAATCTCCCAAAGACCTGGGAGTCACGAGTCTAGAGCCTCTAACAATATAGAGTAACAAGTCCCCAATACTACAAATGTTCAAAACTGCGGAAATAATAATAAAGGAATGGGGAAAGAGTCGGGTCCTGCGAACGTCAGGCAGCTACCTCGACAACTCCAATAAAACTCTGAAGCAGCAATTAGCTCAGCTAAGCTTCCAAAATACCTGAATCTGCACACGTGGTGCAGAGAGTAAAGTGAGTACTTCCAACTCAGCGGTAATAAAAGTAAATAATGCTGAGAGGAGAGAAACCACGCAAGAGCACTATCTCATGCTATAATAATACAGAACAACACTTTTTAGACAACAGTACACTTTCATAAAAATCCTTTATAACATATCTGGCTCAGTTTAAAACCTCTTTTGAAAACATCTCTTCCTTTCATTATTGACAGTTAAGTACATTAATACGATACCAAGTAGTGCAAGTCCGTACACAAATCAGCCCCTCGGGTACAACACTCCTTTAACAATTCACACCAGGGTATCTGGTCAACAAGGCAAGTAACACAGGTATGCCAGTGATATATGAGTGCTAAATGTCATGCCACGTAGTACAAACAGAAACCAATGTATGAATGCAATGCAATGCACATGACGCTGTGGCGTACAGCCCGATCCATTTGGGCTCCCGGCGCTCACTGTGGGGGTTCAGACTCCGGAGGGGCTCCTACAGCCCAAGCGCAATATCAATATCACTCCCGTTGCGGCGTGCAGCCCGATCCATGTATAGTCATGAATGCACACAAGCCCCTTGAGCAATAGTAACATAGCAGCTCTCAGCTAAAAATGTCATCAAAACCTTGTTTAAGTTTTCAAATCTTATAAAGAATGCTGAGTTGCAAAATACCATTTTAAAACCTTAGACTGAGATAAAAATATGTACAGTAATGCGAAAACAGCGATGTCAATCCCCAAAGGATCCAAATATTCGGCGCGAAGCCCAAAACATGACAATCAGTCCAGTTCATGATAATTAATACCTTTATTAGGGTGTCAATTCAACTTCAAGCAATTAGGTAATGTTTTTTTATTTATTTAGCGGGACGGACCAAGTCACAATCCCCAATGGTGCTCTACCCCACGCCCGTTATCCGGCGTGCAAGTCACCTCAATACAGCACTATGATGTGCAAGTCCGGGGTTTACAAACCCTCAGGACATCATTTACAAGTATTACCCACCTCGATCCGGCAAAAACTCTAGCCCACGACGCCTTTGCTCCTCAAAAAGGCCTCCACGCGCGTCAAAACTAGCCAAAATCAGTACAAATACATTACAATAGGCTAATGGAACATCACCCAATCGAAAACAATCGAAATATAACGAAAATCTCGAAACTGGCAAAACCCGAGCCCCGGGCCTGCTTCTCGAAAATTACAAAACTCACATTTTCGGAATCCTTGTCTCGTCACGAGTCCATACATATAAAATTTATCAAAATCAGAGTTCAAATGGGCCACCAAATCCCAAATTTACATAGCAAAAACCAAGGCCTAATTTCTTCAATTTTATACCCAATTTCAGAGAATTTATGGATGAATCTTCGATAAAATCATGTAATTAGCTCATAAAACTTACCTCCAATCGATTCCTAGGTAAAAACATCTTACTCTCTCGTCTAATAGCTCCAAAATATGCCCAACAATGGAGGAAATGGGTTTAGCTCGCGGATGAAATGATATTAAACCCTTCTGCCCGACCTGATCTTTCTTCATCGCGTTCGCGACACTGCCCACGCAAACGCGATGAGCAACCATTTAAAAATTTAAATTCCTCTTACGCGAACGCAACCTCCTGCCCGCGATCGCGATGCCCAGCGACCAGAACCCACGCGATCGCGACCTCTCCTCACGCGAACGCATAGCACAAAATTCATTGACCACCAACTTCTTCTTCGCGAACGCGCAACGATCCCCCGCGAACGCGGTCCTCTAGATTCTTCCACTTCGCGTTCGCATCAACACCTTCGCGAACGCGAAGGCCAAAACTCTCAGACCCCAAACTCTTTCTATGCGTTCGCGTCCATCACCTACGCGAACGCGATGCATTAATTTCTCTGCAATATATGATAGCAAAATCTGATCCCTAGCTTAACAAAAAATGATCCGTTTGAACCCCCGGAATCACCCCGAAACACCCGGGACCTCAACCAAAACCACCAACCTACTCCAAAACACCATACGAACTTGTTCCAGTCATAAAAACACGTCCTTAAACACAAAAATCATCAAATCAAGGCGGATTCGAGCCTAAGTTTCAACTATAACTTCCGAAACCAACATCCAATCAAAAACCCGACCAAACAATGTCCGATTGACCTGAAAATTTGCAGACATATCCAAAATTACCTAATAAAGCTACTGAAACTCTCGGAATTTCATTCCGACCCTCGGGTCAAAATCTCACCCATCAACCGGAATTCGCAAAATTCCAACTTCGCCAATTCAAGCCTAATTCTACACCGGACTTCCAAATTTGATTCCGATCACACTCCTAAGTCACAAATCATCCCCCGAAGCTAACCGAACCACCGGAATTCACATCCGATCCCTCTAACCACATAATTAACTCCCGGTTGACTTTTCTAAAACAAGCTTCCTTCTAAGAGGCTAAGTGCCTCATTTCCAACTAAAACCAACGCAATTACACCCGATCAACTCAATTACCGATATTGAAACATGAAACAACACAATAAGGGGAAAACGGGGCGGTAACTCAAGTGATAACGGGTCAGGTCGTCACATCCTCCCCAACTTAAACAAACGCTCGTCCCCGAGCGGATCCAGAGTTGTCCTAGAAGTTCACCAATAGCTGAATGACTTACCATGCATATAAACCGGGGTGATCCCATGTCACCCTATCACATATAGGTCCGACAACACAATATAGCTGAATTCTTACAACCCATTTAGTCTATAAACCATAGAACTACACCTCACATTCTGGAATCTTACACAAGATCAGAATCTCACATTTTTGCTCAGACTAAACCCGAACCAGCTGTAATAATCCATACCTGCAACCTCGGCTGTAATCACATAATATACCACATAACTCAAACACATGCAGCGATAACTTCCATTCACAACAGCTGCCTACGATGACCAAATATCGATAGAATATCTCTTGTTAGATAAAGTCTCATTTCAATACCTTCATATACTGCCAACGGCAACTGAAACACGCGATATACTGAACTCATCTCAGATCAATAATTCATGAATCCATCTTCCTCTTGACTGATACTACAACAGGTTTCCGAGCCAAACCTCGATATTACCTTTCTAACACGCTGAAATCAAATCTGTTCGTACTCATTAATGTCTCCAATGATCACTTCGACTCCAACCACCCCTCTGATGACATGACACCTCGATGCTGGCCTAAGCCACAACTTGCGTAATACACGCACCAATGAGAAGCAGCATGAACATACTCAAATCATTACAATGACTCAAACGAAAGAGCTGTACCTCAAGCTCAACAGTACCGTTACAACACAAAACTAAGATCGCGTCTCACATCACAGAAATAGAGTACCTGAATTTTCCCCGAAAGGTCATATCTTCATGTGGCCTTGCCACAACGCGCGATCCTATCCAAACACTATTACCCATGAAGCACTTCAAGTCACCATGCTCAAAACGGACAGCCACGCACAAATTGAGGTCTGAAACCAAGCAATCCATCACACCCACGGTGAAGCAAATAATATATACTATTCGATCCTGAATGGACACAACCGATGCGCTATTCGCCGAGCAACACCCAATACGGACTTTTCCTCAGAACCCAGGAAGTAAGGCATACAAAGTAACATATAAATTAAACTATTCTCCACATTACACTGTTGCGGCGTGCAACCCGATCCAGATAACATACCCGTGGCGGCGTGCCACCCGATCCACACATATATCTCGCAAAAGGAGATGCACATCGAGTCAAATTTGCTCATTACAATAAACACATATAATCTCATTCCCGGCCACAAGAAATGCATCCGAAAAATCCCTCAATACCGGAACTGAATCAATGGTAGAAACCTCTGCACTGACATCCGCCACGAAGGTCCAATTAACAAAGCAATACCTGCCAGCCGCCCGCTGGTCCTTGGGTTACAAACTAACCTGCTAGAATATAACCCGATGCACCTTGCCACGCAACCTGTGGCATTTTCCGACATAGCCCATAACACATTAGTCTAGACAACCTGACATTGGGGCGACCAGTCTGCAATCTAATATCGTAACCCAAATTTAACATATCAAGCAAGAAAAGATCCACTAGGACTCCCAATTTCCAATAACAGCTAAACAGTGCCGATACACACGATATACAACTACTGCATAGACGGATCACGAGAACTTCTACTCTCCAACCTATATATACACATGAATCACTATGCCTGATCCCACACTCCGCCGTACGAATACATACACACATCAAGTACTCATTCATACCACAAAAGATATTCAAAAAATTTCCCTATGCCATCAAAAACTCAATCATCACAGTCGATTCAACAAGAGGATACCAGAATACCACCAGATATTATCAGTTTACGTTACCTTGCCCCTTTTTGAACATATACCCCCGCCAATCACTAGAATAGCAGTACCATTTTCCTTAATCACCAGAAAGATTGATTCTTAAATTATCTGCAGCTGCCCGCGCTGCTCAAGAATTTTAATGACTTTCCATTATATTATGAACTGAGCCAAAACCTTGAATACGAAATTCTCAATTCTCCATATCAGAACACACAGACCATACCACACTTAGGATAACATGAGGACTTCTATCTCTCTCCTGCGCCGCAGACATCGACGCACTCAACTAGCCAAGAACTTTCATGATCCCATATAGGAGAAAATTATTACACTCTCCAAGTTTCGCATACCAATAGGAAATATACTTATTTTCAAACCACGGTAGAACACATCACGAACTCCTTCTTCCAACCCCATTGCACAAGCTAAACCGCCAGGACTGAATCCTTCTACCCAAACCAGGCTAAGCAACTGCCAGCGCGCAAGAGCTTTGTTGCACCATACCTGCAAGACTCATTACCCCGAACACATACAAATAATTAATTATATCCTTATCATACCGATTTAGTTTATTATCAAGCTATTCCATTTATCCAATTTCCTTTATGATTTATCCTTAATTTGATATTCTCCCTAGCTGTAGCACCACAATACCTCAACCCAGGTTTACCACACGAGACTCACACATAGTCCACAAGACCGCACTGTCTAAGACCCATAGGCCACTGATTACTCTCTCTGATGTTTCCCAGAAGCACCACATTCTATAATACTTTATTTGAAGAACTTTCTGCGAATCTAAATTCATTTTCTTTACCATCCAAGTACCGACACATATAATCCCATAATTCACATAACATACCACAAGTCTTGATCTCTTCTAACGAACACACAGTCTCTAGCCACATACATAATCTTAAGACACCTGACTGTTACATGCAAAATCTTGAACACCGTAAAACCATTCTCGAGAGTCATTCACTCTTATTCAACTGTAATTCACCTGTCTTATTGAACAAAACCTCTCGTGCCTTATTAGTACTCTGACGCCGCAGAACATGATCTCGTACAGATACAAACAACCATCTTTCCTTTCTATACACTGAGCATTCCTTATCAACTGCAGCTCAAACAACCTAGTATTTCTTCTCAACTACGAAGCACCATATAACCTTTATCAAAATTTTCCTTCACGCGTGCCATTCTCGGCTCAATTTTTGCGACCAGAATTGATCCGCCAACATACCTTGAGATAGAACCAACATAGCATACAACAGTGCAATAAGCTAACCAATAGCAACCTCCCCAACTTGGCTCGAAGCCATATATATCACAACACATATACTCTATTGCTGTCGTAGTAACATGGTGAGATTAAACTCACTCTTTCACAAGCTTGTGGAGACACGAATCATCAGAAATTTTAACTCTTATGCAATTCTTGCAATTCATTCACACAACAGTTAAGCCCACCCTTTAGGCGACAAAATTTTTACTAAGTCCCAAATTTTTCAAAAATTTCGACAGAGTTTCCTTTGTAATTAGCCTATCCACCTGCCAGAGAATCACCAAAACCATCCTAACAACACGTCCACAACTCGACAAGCATCACAATGTATCTCAATAACATTAATCTCAATACTACATATATTATATTATCAAAATGGATACACGGACATGCGTTGCACCTATTCGAATCATAACACGTATAGAATACCTTTCAATTACACACCAGAATCAAACCACCTAAGGATACTCCGCAGGAGATAACCCACCTGCTTTGTCTCAATTTGGTACTTCAGCACACCTTCCACCATAATACATATAGCACAACCAATTTAGTCTTCCTGAGTCTGAACTCATACCACCACACGCAATGCACTTTACCTCCCAACTAAAAGACATGAAAATATTCTTCACGCCCATAACTCGGGGCTACACAACATATCACAATAAGATTCGAACACCTAACAGCTCATCCATTATCAAGCCGCCACTTCCACAATTAGGGACAATACTAATAACATAAACTCATAATACCTGCTCGCCAAAATCAGCATCTCGGTGCTCAAGCCATAGGCAAAAGGTCCAGCCTCAAGTCCTCCTGATTGGCCCAACATGAGCTCACAAAGATTACATCTCACCCCTCGATCGGGGAATCACAAGCCATCAAGTCACATATAATACTAAGCGCTCGAGTGCGCATACAGATGTGTGGAAGGAATTTCAAGAGTTATATCTCAAGCTGAATCAAGTACGCACGATAAGAATTCCAAGAAAGTGAAGTTTTTCCTAAAGGTTCTGCAGCCTCTCGAGGATAAATACAGACGTCTCCGTACCGATCCACGAGACTCTACTAACCGGCTCATGACTCATGAGGCCTAGTAACCTAGG
>MU678880.1:3944-34294 GCA_026770625.1 Nicotiana glauca | reverse complement strand
CTTAATTAAATTCTAACCTCCCCCCCCCCCCCTTGACCCCTCTTTTCTCGAGACCACTCTCTCTCTCTATCATGTCTCTTCCTCTCCTCCTTCTCTCTAGAACCTTCTGGTTCTTCTCCGATGGCTTTCACCCTCTCTCCGGCCACATCCACCCTCGCCTCTTTCGACCACCAACCGCCGTGAAGCCTTCTCTCACCGGTTCTCTCCATCCCTGAGACCCCATGGGTCTCCGCCATACAAGACGGTCATTGAAGCTTTGCCTGAGTTTGTTTTCGGCCTTTCTCCATTTGGTTTTGGTTCGATGGTGCTATAAACACCATTGTCCTTGAGTTTCACAACCGGGTTTCTCTTACTTCTCACTGGTTTCTTATGAAGCCCTAATCTCGACCCAAACCTCTTGAATCTCTGTATTTTTTAATGATTTTAACTCACGTCTTTATGTTTTGCACTACTCTTTACTCGATCTTTACAATGGCTCAAGTTTTAAACGTTTTGTTCCCTTTTTGAAACTAGGGTTTCTGAACCCCTTTTTAAAATCACTTTATTTTCTGATTTTGAGTGTTAATTCGTGACTCTCAGTATTATTTCTAAACGTTTTGCTTAAAGTCTGAGGAAACCCTAGCATTATATGTTTGTGTTTATATTATTTGTCTGATTGGCTGTTCTTTTGAGTTCCGTGCTCTTTGCTTTAATTTTGTTTCTAGCATTTCATCCCCCTACCATTCTGCGTTCTTCACTTAGGGTTTCTCTGATTATTTACATGAGGATTTTATACTGATTCTTGCAAGCCCTCTTTGAGACTGTGATACTTGCCTTATATTGTGATTCTGCATATTTTTCTTATAGTTTGGTATTGATTTCGAATTGCTTCCTCAATTTATGGGATGCTTTCCTTGATTAATACTAATTTCCTAGGTTTTCAATCTCGTTCTTTGTTCTGAAAACTATTTTCCAGAATTTAAATGGTATTTTGCCCTATATATATGCACAAATATGCTGATTGATTTGCCTGAACTATTTCCCTAATTAGAATATCATGTACCTAGTCTTTATTGCATACTTTTTACCATTCCGTTTCCTTATATTATCATACCAGAATTTGTGATTTCTTTCCTTTTAAATCACTGCTTATTACCGTTTGACTTTGATTCCTTAATTAAAGGGGAGTCCATGCCCTGATTGGATTATGATTGATGCCAGTTCCTTTATTAGGGACTGCTGCCTTGTTTTTTTACTCGTACTTAGTACTATAAGTACCCCCCATTCTCTTTTGAGAACAAACACATTGCATATCACAAATACACTCATCAATCACATTGCTCTCTCTTGTGCTATTTCCCTCATTTTCTCTCTTGTGTTGTTGTTGTTCCTTGCTCTTGACTGGCATTAGCCAGCTGAAAAGCTAAGGCTAATATGTGCTTATACTTGACTTTTGCATTCTGTTGTCTTCTCTTATTACTGGTATGTTCTGATTAAATTCCATGCTCCAAACCAATGTGGTTATTACTACTTCAGTGTGTTCTATTCCTAATTGTTTTCTACTTATGCTTCTGCTATGTAACATGTGATTGATTCTTGGTTTACCTGTTGATGCTTGCATGCTCATGACTACTGCTTGTTCCTAATCTTACTTGTTATGACTACATGCTGTTACTATTTACTTTTGTGCCTAAATCTGACTATTTCAAAGTCTCTTTAAACTCTTTTGATTTTGTGTACCATGCTTAGTAAGTTTGTATTAAGTCTCTGTATTCTTTGGATGTTTATGTGATCTATTTGTCCCCTTTGCCCATTATCCTTGTGTGCATCTCTCCAACTCTGTGTAAACTCTTTAAATTACCAACTTTCCTTTCCTGCACTTCACACTACTCTTAGAGAATAGGTTCTACCCTCTTCATGTGAGCATTGCTTTGGGTACCTCTGAGTACTCACTAAACTTTGACACACAAGGCTGGTAATCCCATACTGCACCTGTCCTTCATTATGCTAAGTGTTTGGGTGTTGGTATTGGCCAGGGACCTAATGGGACCCCAGGGAGCTTTGCCGCCCCTAGACCATGGCAAAGGCTGTGAAACTCGAAAGGAGTGAAGTTGGAAGACTGGGCCTGATTGNGGCTAAATAGTGAATATGGGGGGGGGGGGTATGCATGTTTAGTTTAAATAATGGGTAGAAAACATGTTTATAGGTTTTATTTACCTATTTGCACAATAGATATCCTGCTTAGGACATGCATTTCATATGTTAGAAATCCTGTTTTAGGTCTTTCACTCTTAGTATGTCATTGCACTCACTTCATAGTTCTGATTAATTAATAACAAGCCAAATAACTATCATTATTGCATTGGCATATTAGAAACCATGTTTTAGGTACCCCTATGTGCATTAGATATCTTGTCCTTAGGACTTCTTATCTGTTCGAATTACAGTGGTTAATTAGCATGTTAGTCCAATAACCTTGCTAAAATATGGCTAAGTGGTTAAAAACGCTTCTGCAAGTACCTTATCATGCGTACCTTAGAAAAATCAGAATCAGATATGCATGTCCACTCTTTAAAAATAATTAGGCAACGCCTATGATGCCTAGGTAAACTTTAGCCCTAATAAGAATCGATTAGTCATGTTGTTACAGTTTAAGACTAAACAGTCTCTTTTAATTTCGAACTCTACCGCTCCCATTCTTGCTTTGACTCTCTGAAGTTCACTTTGTTTTTATTAAAAAATCCTGCCCTGTATGGAAACGATTTTCAAAATGGTTCATCTATTTATTCTCACTCAGTTTCTGATTTCTTATGTTTTCAAACTACTGGGTTACCATTCTCTGCCCAGAATCGTGCTATTTTACTTGTCCTGAACCTCATTAGACTACTGTCACTACTTCATTTTTTTAAACCATGCTTTAACGGTTCTTCTCACTAACTCAACTGTTGTTACCTATTCCTATCGTAAAAACTCCTATCGTTGAGACCTTGAATGTGTTTGAGACGTGCTAATCATGTTTTCACTTGTGGAGGGATCTGTGAGCCTTTATTTGACTTTGTATGTTCCCTTATGTGCAGTCCTATTTGTTATGTATGTCGCTTAGAATTTTTGCCTTTAAATTTAAGGGTTCAGCCTAGTCCCTACCACATAGGAATAGTGGTCCTAAATACCCTCCAAGACTTATATGACGGGACGGGTAATAGCACGCAATAATTATTCGTGACCAATTCATGCGTTTAATAACCTTTACGGGGTGGGAAGGGTAGAATATGGAGATGATGACCGATGCGCTAATATATCATGTAGCCCCTTTCCTTAGGAGCGATTACTGAATATTGCATTGATGTGATCCATATAAATCATAAATCTAGGACCCCTCTCCCTTTATTTTCTTTCGTTTCTTCTTGTAAAACTATTCAAATTTTTTTGATTTCTGCCTACTTACCTTCAAAAGTTTTTAAACTTATTTGCAATGTTTGAACCCTTGATTGTTTACTTGATTATGTGAAGTCACAATATAACATGGCTGGGAACCACACTAGTAGATCTTGAGGGGTGCCTAACACCTTCCTCTCGAGATAATTTCTAGCCCTTACCCAAACTCTGGTTCTTCAAACTCAAACCCCTTCCTAGTGTCCTAATGCACTTTAATCATTAGGTGGCGACTCTTCAATTCCAAAAATCTGAATCCCAAAAGGGAACGAGTTGTCCTCCTAAATGTCGTAAACCCGATTTCGCGAGAAAAAGGGGGCGTCGACAACATTGATACAATCATGTGAATGTGTCTCGTATTAACAGACCACATTGATACATATTCCTTCACCTTTGAAGGATCATTTGAGAACCCTTGTTGTTCTCCTTTTTACAATTACCATAATGTTGACTGTTATTATTTGATCTTTGGTATACCCTCATTCATTGGTCAACCAATAGTCTTTATTTAGACTTATTATGCACCGTTATCACATTCAGTTCAAGAATGGAGCAAATAAAGTGGGACACACTTCATGCTTTTTCATGAAAAATATATTATTTTTCTTTAGTCATAATTATATCATCAATATGGTGCATTGGGACTCAAACCCAGTGCCTTACCCATATAAAGGCATGTTAGGCCATAATGAGTTGGGACTCAAATCTATCTTGTATCATCATAGAGCACCAGGACTCAAACCTGATGTCTTACTCTTATACAATGTCATAATAAGTCTAAGTAGACTCACCATTGAGACTTTCATGATATAATACTTTATAATAATCAGTTATTTTTTCCCAAACTTTAATTAAAGTTCATATTGATCTTTTTCACGAACAACCACATGATCAATTATAAAGGGAATAAAACTATCTTGGTTATACAAAATTTATTTTTGACCACAACATTAATTTAAATTATAATTGCTTTTTAAGATCAATCAGAAACCTTCTCAATAGTTAACAGTTGCATAATCTTGGCTTGCAAAATATCGAAGCAGTACATATTGGAGATGATGTCAAGGCATCGTTGTATGCTCTTGTTTGTCATTATAAAGCAAGTACTCCATATGTATACATCTGCACAAATGGAACTAAATTGTTAAGTAACACAAATTAAACCAAGTCTTAAATATTAACGTAAGTTAATTGCAGAATTCATGGCAACTGAAAAATTATACTCCTTGTATAACTGAAGCAAACACAACATTGATATGGCAACAAAATGCCCAGATTTTCACAGGCTCAACCAAATTGATTCAAGGTTGTAGCTCCCATGGAAGGCTTTCATATCTTATATAAGAAGAATATAACAATTCGTATTGATAACATGTTAAGAAACTAAGCTCAAAGTAATAATATAAAATGATAAAATAGACAAAAGATGTAGAGATAAAGAGGGAACTTTCTTATTTCTTCTATGTATTCCAAGTGTGTACAATGTGGTGCCAAAACCCTCTATTTATAGGATTACATAGAGGTATACGAAAGAATGCCATAAACATGACATTAAAAATTTTGAGATTATGGAGGAAGATCATGGGGGAGGTATGGGAGTTACAACCATAACTCCATAAACATTAGAGTAGTGGGAGTTATGGAGATGATAGGGAAGAGTAGTGGATATTACTCATTTGATGGTTATTGTTGTTTGACTCAAAAGTTGTTAAACTCTTTTTAAGCAAATCAATCAAAGAGATGAAGAGGTAAATTGTAGTCAATCATAATTAATATTGGATCGAAAGACAAAGTAGTTGCAGTAATATATTGAGTAGGCAAAGCATCGGAAAGTTTTATTGATGATAGAAATTCACCCTGCCTCTCCTTAGAGAGGCCCAGGTCATTACAATTGTATTTGAAATCATTTGCTTATAAAAATGGAGTTTCTCCCCCTTTCCCGTGGGTCAAAGGCCTTGTTCCCTGAGTTCCTCTGGCCTCCTCTGGGTTATCAAAGTCTCGAAGAGGAAGTGGAGTCTCCCCTTTTCTTTCCCTTCTTCCCTTGCCTTTATAGTCGTAAAATTCCTTATATTTGTCGTGACTTCCCGTGATTAGGTCGGGGAGATTCCTTCCCTCCTTGAGAGACCTTTTTCTCGTCGCCTTTGTAGGATGTAGCGATGACCAGATGAAGTCAACTTTGTTGACTTCTTTTCATAAGATGATTAGGGCGGGGTTAGTGCTGCCGCAGATGTATGGTCATATTTTGACCCATACAGTTAGTCCCTCCATTTGTGGGGTTGTGCCCCATCGAGTTTGACAGACGAATCATGCGCACAATGTAGTCGGAAGGAATCTGACCCACGTTCTGTTATTTAATCGCGTTATGAATTTCGAAATTGTCCGAGGGCATCTTTTTAGTACTCGTGTACCGTTACGATGGTTTGGAAACTGAAGTGCCGGTTGATAAAACAAAACATCACTTCACGCAGGCAATCATAATGACACACGTTTTCAAGAATCTTAATCGCTTCGCGCCCAATCAGGTTCCGATGGTGACTATTGGGTTTTGCGCTCAGAGAATTTATGCCTTATAAATTGGAGGGTTTTGTTGTTGGCTTTTCACATTTCATCTTTCATCTTTGAGAAAACTCGGGATATCTTCCTTTCTGTTAATTTGAGTTCTTTCTTACTCCCGTGCTCACAACAATCTCTGATTTCTTCACTTCTCCCACCGAGTTCTTCCTCTATTTTCTTTTCTTTGTAGGCTAGAGATGGCAGGTGCTTCTTCCAGTGACAACCTTCATGTTGCTTCTCCGGCAGTCGAGGATCCTGCTTCGGCTGCCGGAGACGTAGAGATGGCAGAATGCGAAGAGGTTCCGTCGGTGGAGGAAATTTTATCCCGCCCGGGGAGAGGGGTGGCAGATTTCGGCGCCGACGGTGGAAGAGAGCCAGTAGATATCCCCCTTCATAGGGGAGGTAGGGATAGCGGATTTATAGGAACGATGGGGCATTCCCAACTATGTAGAGATAGTGCCTGCAGGGAGAGATGATAGGGTCCAAATTGATCGTCCCGGGTTCTGTACGTTCTATGCTTACCCCTTCCTCATAGGGTACACACTCCTGCTTCCCATGCTGGTGGTCGACTTCTGCCGATACTATGAGGTATGCCCTGATCAGCTTTCCCCTTACCTATATAAGTTGTTCCTCATGTTTATCAAGTATGCGGAGTTGGTCGGTCGTGAGGTTACTCTGGGCATGTGCTCAGCCTGTTCGCCCCCCAGAAGATTCGCAGCACGATGATCCATGCGCGTCCTCGAGGGTCAAAAGGTTTAGTGGTTAAGATGGACGACAGGACCAAGTGTCACTTTTTCGACAACTTCTTCTATGTGCAGACCGAGCACCTCGTGGAAAACCCAATTAGATTTCCTGAGGTGTGGAATTTTCCCTGTAAGTCTTCGCTCCGGATTAGTGGAGTACTCGATTTGTTTTTGTCCTCTCTCCTCTCATGTTTCATGTATTGATCTACTTCATTGTTTTTTAGCCGAGAAGTTACCCCCGCCACATTTTGAGGGGATTCGATAATGGGTCGAGGCCATCCTTCCCCATACAGCAGGGGTTCACACGTGGTAGACCTTTCATGAGAGATTCGGGCGTAGGCCCCTGACAGATGGGATAACGCCCTTATTTTCTATCTATTTTTTTCCTCTTGAATGTCGTTTGTCATTGTCAGGGTGAGTTCGTAGAGTCAGGGCCCCTCAGTTAGCTTTATGTCGGTCGGCTGCGTTCGCTTGGCTCAGTGCAGTACCTACTACTCATCCTTCATCGAGGGCAGCGTCGATAGAATCCGCGGCCTTAACCACTATGACCTGGGCTATATCTCATGACGAGGTCCTATCTGGTGTTGTCCGCCCTCAGAATGATTCACCGTCGATGGGGAGGAAGAAGGGCCGTCGAAGAGACGGAGGGTGGGGTTTGAGACGGCTCCTCCGACAGTGATCAACTTAGACTCTCCCCCGGCAAACCCAGAGAAGGGTATTATTGCGGCATCTACTGCTGAGGTGGAGCAAGTGGTCGGAGTTGGTTCTATCAGCCAGAGCCAGGAAAATTCCGTTGTTGCAGTGATCCAGTCTGGAGTTCCCGCTGTTGATGATGTAGGGCATCCTGTTGTAGCAGAGAATCGAATCCTTAGTGCTGTTGTCGTGACCTCGAGTGCACCTTCCTCGTCCTCGGTAGGTCACGCCTCACCGTCGGTGGTAGAGAGGGGAAATAGTGCAATGGTCGATGGATATGAGTCAGAGTCCGACTTGGACCCTGATGATGTTCGGATGTTCGAGGAGGGCATTACTCACTCGTTGGTTCATGCACGGGGGTGGGGGGGAAGGGTCAGCCCGTCTCATCGAGATCCCCTTCGATGTGAACCTGTTGGCGCAAGGAGGCAACTTGGTGCCACAATTCAGCTTGTTGTGTTCGGAAGCCGAGATTGAGTCCCTGCGGAATGTTTCGGATGCCGAAGTGAGGGACGAAGTGGCTGTGATGTGCTCGTGGGTAGGTTATATCTGACTTTGATTTACTTTTCATTTGTCTCATAATGAGCATTAGTTTTAACTACTTTCTTATTTTGCAGACGTACTTGTTGGAGGTGGAGAGCATCCGTCGAGCCAATGTACGGTCGAGGATCTTCTTGTAGATACTGGAAAAGTATCGTCTCTATCGAAATAGATGCCATGAGTTACACAAGCAGTTGAGGACAGATCCCTGCAACCGAGCTTTGGGCGAGGAGTTGGAGAAGAGGGACCATGAGCTAATGCAGGCGCTCAGCAGCAAGAGTGAGCTTGAAGAGCAAATCCGCCTCAAGGACGAAGAGCTCGAAGTGGGCAAAGGGGTCGCTGCGGAATGCGAGCACCTGCAAGGCAAGTTAAGAGCGATGCAATTGGAAATGGAGCAGAGTCGGGCCAGAGTTACAGAGATGAACGCCGAATGGAGAGGGAAGTTGACTGTACTGGAGAGCAAGGTTGCCGATTTAAAGCGTACGCAGAGGGCCTGGTCAGATGCTTTGGCGAGGGCAGTGGCCTTAGAGGAGGACGTTCGCGTGCATGAGTGTCCCGGCGAGAATCGGAGAGGGCTACTATGAACCTTAGGAGGTGAGGCTTGAGGAGCGAATTAACACGATTGATTAAGAGGCTTTGGCTTTGTCGGATTGAATTGCGGTCTTAGAGGAGGAGAATCAGTGGCTGAGAGCCCAGGCTGAACCGTCCCGTGTTGCTGTTCCACGCCAGACTCATGAACTCTGGGTCTACGCCGAAGCTCAGTGTGACATTTTTAAGATCCTGTGGGAAGCGGGCACCGTGACTGATGCGGCTTTCGAGGAGGCACGCCAGAAGGCTCGTGCCAACTGTGGGTATGATGTGGCGACTGATAAGTTGGGATTCTAACATATTTTATGACTCTACTTGCCTATGTTTTGGTTATAAATTGCTACAAAATAGTCCCAAAATGCTCATAAGTTGTGCTTGATTGCATGTTTTACCGACAAAATGACAAATGTCAAAGATAGGCTCAAAAAGGAGTGAAACCTGCTCAAGTGTCAAAGACTAAGTGAATTGAGGAAAAGAGAACCTAGTGAGGACCGCGCAAAAGTGAATGCGGCCGCACTAGAAGGTTTAGAGAGTTGACATATTCAAGCTGGAGGCAACGCGGGCGTGGTACGATTCTCGCGGTCCGCAGTCAGGCTCCGCAGCCACGCTACTCTTTTGTGCGGTCCACGGAGCAGAGATTCAGAGAGTTGACAGAATGCTAGTTCCAAGCAATACGGTCCGCGGTCGTACTTGTACGGACTGCGCCAACTTCCACCGCGACCGCGGTACACTTTCATGCGGTCTGCGGTCCTCAAGTTCAGAGAAACATAAATGTGAAGTCCAAGAGCCAATGCGGCTGCATTCCATTTTGTGCGGTCCGCACTGACCCCGCAGGGGTATTTTTGTCCAATTTTTCCAGCCTAGTATAAATAGAACATTTTACCATTTTTAGGTTCAGTTTTATATTCCAGACGAAGGAGCACTCGTGAGAGGTGATTTTATAGCCATTCTTGGCACTTTAGCTTTAATTTTACAATAGATTCTTGTGATTTCTTTTTAGTAATTAATTAATATTCTTAGTTCTTCATCTATCTCTTCATTTTCTCTTTCAAGCATGAGTAGCTAAACCCATTAGCTAGGGTTGTGGCTCAACCCTAGTGTGGGTAATTGATGGGTGTTGCCATCTAGGGTTAGATTGATTATGGGTGTTTATTATTTAGGTTGATTTTATATTTTTATTTAGGAATTGATGATTGCAAACACTGATTCAAGCTTTGTGGGTTTGACCCTTCTTGAGAAAGAGAGTTTATGACCCCAAAATCGACCCAACAAGGAATTGGGATGGACTCGTGAGAAATGATAGTCCCAATTAACGGGTTAAATCTCGAGAGAGTAATCACCCTACTTGAACCCTAGTTGCTTGATCTAATTGGGCTACCCAATTGGTCTCTCGAGAGTCAATTGGGCAAAATCACTCTCTTTACTGAGAGGTGTGAGAGTGGGTACAATTGTGCAACGGTTATAGCATAAGCCCCAAATATGTCAATCTATCCTTAGTAACATCTACCCGTCAATTAGCCACCTAGGTTATGTCATGACCCTAGTGCCCTTCTTCCCATTAGATACAACCTAGCAATATTCTCATAGCATAACTTAGTGTTAATCATTAGTTTTATAATAGTAGTTATAAAATCAAAAACCAAGAATGTTTGAAGTGATATTAGGAGTACAAACACATATCTAGACTAGGCAGAAAAATTCAACTCCACTACTAGCTCCCTGAGGAAATCGATCCCGACCTCTATTTGGGTAAAAGCTATTGCGACCCGCTCTTCCTACCTTGGTGTAGCATCGAGTTGGCAGTGTTCACTTTTTGGCGCCGTTGCCGGGGAGCTTACGGTGTTGACTATCTGTTTAGTTAGTTTTGTGTTTTGCTTCTCTTTCCTTCTTATTTACTAATTTTGTTTGTGTCGATTACTCAGGTACAAATGGCTCTCAATGCCAATGACCCTATTGGCAATGTGAATGCGGAGGAGGAGGTAGACGATCTTGATCATGATGAGCTTCCCTTACCTCAAGCTCCATGTAGAGGCCGTTAGGCCAATGCAAATGACAACAACAATATTCCAGACCCTCCTCCGCCACGACCAATAGTGGCTCCACGAGTCCTCCCGAATCAAGGATATGCGAGTGGCATCATTCCTCTCTGAATCCGGGCAGAGAACTTTCAAATTACAAATGTCATGTTGACCTTGCTCGAGCAAAGAGGGTATTTTATGGGAGCCTCCGGCCAAAATACTTACAAGCACTTGAAGGGGTTCGTAGATACATGCTGGGGGAGCAAGCAAACAAACGTGTCCGAGGATGCGTTGAGATTGAGGCTTTTCTCGTTCTCTCTTCGGTGTAAAGCGTTAGATTGGTTAGAAAGGCTCCCCAATCATTCTATCACCACATGGGATGAATTGGCGGACAAATTTATTGCCAAGTTCTTTTCTCCAAGTCATATGGCGGCTCTTCGGGATGAAATCCTAGCATTCAAGCAAGAGCCAACGGAACCTTTGCACGAGATATGGGAAAGATATAGAACAATGGTGAAGGAGTGCCCTAATAACGACATGACCGAGGCGATGATACAACAAACTTTTTATCGGGGCATCAACACCACAAATCAGTGCATTGTGAACCAATTAGCCAGAGGGAACTTCATGAAACTTTCTTACCAAGAGGCATGTGATGTACTTGATGAAATGGCTGACGCCTCTTCGGCATGGCAAAGCTGAGCAAATGTGCCCCAAGGTGATCCCACCGTCACCCATTTGCACAAGGAATTGCACGATCATGGACAAGTTATTCCCGAGCTCACAACAACTATGAATCAATTATCGAAGGCGTAATTGCAATAAGTCCAAAACCCGCGCCAAGTCAATGCAATGGAAGGTGTTTCTATATTAAAAAGGAGGCAAAGAGGGCAACAACAACCTCAAGGTAATTGTGAGCAATTTGACAACAACAATGATGGTGGTGGTTATTCAAATGAGTGCTATGATGATCAAAGTGAGGAATGTGAATAACTACCAAGGGAATATAGGAAATCAAGGGAATCAACAATGGCTTCCCTAAGGAAATTGGGGCAATCAACAAGGCGGTGGTAATTGGAATAATAACAATCAACAACAAGGTGGTAGCAATTGGAACAACAACAATCAAAACAACAATTGGGGTAACCAAGGTAACAATCAAGGCAATCGGAACGGGAGCAATAATAATTGGAGCAAGAACAACAACAATCAAGGAGGGTGGAATAATAGCGAAAATCAAGGCAACCGGGGGCAAGGCTTTCAAAGGCCCCCCCATGTACCAATAACCGAACAATCCACCTCCCTTTCAATCTCAAGGGTGTAGTTCTTCGGGTAGTGATATGGGGAGAATAGAAATGATATTCGAACAAATAATGAAGAAGAACCAAGACTCCGATGCTCAATTGGCTTCCCACAATACCTCTATTCGGAATTTGGAGGTGCAACTAGGCCAAATATCTCAATCGTTGAATACTTGACCTAAAGGTGCTCTACCAAGTGATACGGTAGTGAACCCGAAGGGAGGTAACAATCATGTGATGGCGGTTACTACTAGCAGTGGGATAGGCGATGTCACGACCCAAAATCTAACCATGGATGTGATGGCGCCTATCGTGTTACAAGGCAAGCCTATTTCCCAAAATATTACTACTAATTAATTTTAAGGATTTAATAAAACAATACCAACATTCAAACTTCTCATAACTAAATCAACTCTAAATATACTTAATATAAAAATACGGAAATAGTCCCAAACATCGGAGTGTCACTAACTCATGAGCGTCTAAAACTATGAACTAAGATATATAAACTGTCTAACTATCCGAAAGAAGAAATGACAAAAGGAATAACAAGGTCCTGCGGAATTAGCAGCTACCTTGCAATCTCCAATTAAAGCCAGCCTAAACTCAATGATCGCAGCTAATTCACATGGATCTGCACATAAAGTGCAGGGTATAGTATGAGTACAACCACCTCATTAGTAACAGAAATAACTAAGGAGCTGAGTAGTAGTGACGAGCTGAGCAAAACAGTCCAATTATTTATTTTCACAATTAAAAAAAATAAAAAAAATAAATAGTTAAATTTCATAACTCAATAAATGCCACAAAGAAATTAACAGATAAATGCAGCAATAGCAAAAGTAAATGCAACCTCACAGCAATGTCACTCAGCACTCGCACTCAACACTCAATACTCAATACACTCAACATTTTGCGCTCACTGGGGGTGTGTACAGACTCCGGAGGGGCTCCCAAAGCCCAAGCACTAAGCACGGACAACTCACGTGCCATCATATCAATACCTGGATCTGCACGGTCAACGGACGTGCTACGCGGACAACTCACGCTCTATGGTATCAATACCTGGACCCACACGGTCAACTCACATGCTACGCGGACAACTCATGCGCTATGGTATTAATATCCTCACGACCATGCCATCGGTCTAACTCAATCATATACCTCACTAGCCTCACTATCATCAACAAATAAGGGGATACAGCCTACATCAAGTATCACAACATATTAGCAAATAACAGAGACTGAGGTAAACATGTACAATAATTTCTATGACTGACTACAAATAATGTGAACATGATCAAAGCCTAAGCATGATCTCTAACATGAAGGCAAACAAGTTCAACAACAAGTAAACACATAACCACAGATAATAGCCATTAGGCCTCACAGCCTCACGGGACGAACCAAGTCTCAATCCCTCGCAGTGCACACCCACACGCCCATCACCTAGCGTGGGTATCACCACCAAACAATCACATGATATCAATTTCTCCGAGTTTATACCCTCAAAGCCAGAGTTAAAACTGTTACCTACTTCAACCGCGTAAAATCCTACTCTAGGATGCCCTTGTCTCTGGACTCGGTATCCAAAAGCACTGAATCTAGCCATAATTATATTAATACCATAACATGTGCTAAAAAATCAAATTCTACAATAAAAACTACAAAATATGCCAAAAATTCAAAATCGGCCAAAACCCGGCCCCCTGGCCCACATCTCGGAATTAGTCAAAAATGGCAGAATAATAATCCTCACCCTCTCCCGAGTCTAACCATATAAAATTCGTCAAAATCGGACTCCGTTTGAACCCTCAAATCCTCACTTAAAACTCTTCAAAACTCAAACCCTAACTCCCTCAATTTTCACTTTGAAATCATCAATCAAATCCCAAAAAACGTAGATAGATTCATGAAATATAATCAAAACCGAGTAGAAAAAACTTACCCCAAACCATATGGTGAATATTGCATAAAAAATCTCCCAAATTCGAGCTCTCCAACTCAAAATATGATCGAATGAGCAAACCCTAGCTAGTTTTATGTATTATTCTACCAGCTATTCTGCCTCGTTTCTCATGCCAAAAAATCCCAAAACTCGTATTTCATTCCTACAATAGATTCCTTATAAAATTCTAGTCAAGTTAGGCTTTTGAATCACTCAATTTGACCTTATAATGAATGAGATATGTAAGTTTTAATATTTGCAAATAGTGCAGATTTTTAAATACGCTGCTAGTGGCAATTTTGCAATTACTCTGAAAAAGTCTCACAACTTAATTTTTAGTAAAATAACCATAAAATCCTCATACGATATCCAAATTCGATGATTCTTTTTGCTATGGGTCCGTAATTACGATACGAATCTAATGCTTCAATAAAAAAAGCAAATCGGAGCTCATTTGTTCAATATGATATACTCACCCGAGGCTCACAGAACCTCAACTAATAATATCAACAAGTCATATATCACTACCCAAACTTAGTCGAACCTCCAGAACACCCAAAATAACACCAAAACACCAAATCAACCTCGAATTCAAGCCTAAGAATTTCTAAACTTCCAACTTTCGCCAATTTAAGCCTAATTCTAACACGGACCTCCAAATTATATTCCGGAAACACTCCTAAGTATAAAATGACCAAACGAATCTAATCAAATCATAAAAATCCAAATCCGAATTCGTTTACTCATAAGTCAACTTCCGATTGACTTTTTCTAACTTAGCTTTCTAACTAAGAGACTAAGTGTTCATTACACTCCAAAACTACTCTGAACCCAAACCTACCAACTCGATACAACTCAACATAGCTGAACAATACATAAAGAAGCATATATAGGGAAAATAGGGCCATAACTCTCAAAATGACAGGTCGGATCGTTACAGGTGATGATATGCATGCCTCGAATGAAAATCAAGTTGTGAATGATGATGTTGGGTTCCAAGAAGATGTGAGTCCTTTGATTGTTGAAGATATGGTTGAGACAAATGTGAACAATGAGGTGAGGATAAATATTGATGAGGCCGAGGTGGAAACACAAGATGTCGTGAACTCGTCTAGGGAACAGGTGATTGATATACCCGAGCCGGTGGTGCCCAAAGCCAAGGCACCTTTGCCTAGACCACCTCCACCTTATCCTCAATGGTTATCAAAGCAAAAGAGTGACAATCAATTCAAAAAGTTCATTGACATGATGAAGAGCCTCACAATTAATGTCCCTTTGGTTGAGGCACTTGAGCAAATGTCGGGGTATGCAAAGTTTATGAAAGATTTGGTAACCAAGAAGAGGTCAATGGAGTGTGAAACAATTAATATGACTTATCAAGTGAGTGCTATCATGGATTCTATGGCCCCGAAACTTGAGGACCCCGGAGCTTTTACTATCCCTTGCACTATTGGTAGTGCGGATTTTGCGAAGGCCCTTTGTGATTTGGGGGCTAGCATAAATTTGATGCCTTATTTGATCTTCAAGACTTTGGGAATCGGGCAACCTAGGCCAACCTCAATGAGACTTCAAATGGCGGATCAATCAATGAAGCAACCCTTGGGCATAATTGATGTTGTTCTTGTCCGTGTTGATAAATTCATATTGCCAGCCAACTTTGTCATATTGGATTGTGATGTGGACTTTGAAGTGCCGATTATTCTTGGGAGACCTTTCCTAGCTATGGGGAAGGCCTTGGTTGATATTGAAGTGGGTGAGTTGATATTCCGAGTGGGAGATGAGAAAGTGCTATTCCATGTTTGCAAATCAATGAGACAACCCAATAGCACGGAGGTGTGTTCATTTGTGGACATTGTCACAACTGTGATAGTGGATGACACAAGTTCCATGATTAATGTTGAAGATCCTCTTGAGGCCGTGCTTCTTAACATGGATGTCGATGATGATGCTAGTAGAGTGGAGTGTGTGAATGCATTCCATGGTATAGGTTCATATTCATATGAGCCTAGGAAGTTATCTTTGGATCTTGAAAACTGCAAAACTCCACCAACAAAGCCATCGATTGAGGAGCCACCAGAGTTGGAGTTGAAGCCAATTCCTCCACACCTCAGGTATGAATTCTTGGGCTCTAATTCAACTCTTCTAGTTATTCTTTCTTCTTGCCTTACTAACTCGCAGGTTGAGGCCACTTTGGAGGTGCTTCAAAGGTGAAAACGGGCAATAGGATGGACTCTACCGGACATTCGGGGGATAAGCCCCGCATTTTGCATGCATAAAATCATCTTGGAGGAGGATGCAAGGCCTTCACTTGAACATCAAAGAAGACTAAATGAGGCGATGTAAGAAGTGGTAAAGAAAGAGGTTATCAAGTGTCTTGACGCCTATGTGGTTTATCAAATTTCCGATAGCTTATGGACCTCACCGGTCCAATGTGTGCCAAAGAAAGGAGGGAGACGGTAATGACAAATGACAATAATGAACTTATTCCCACTCAAACCATTACCGGATGGAGAGTTTGTATGGACTACCGGAAACTCAACAAGGTGACCTGCAAAGATCATTTCCCCTTTCCATTCCTCGACCAAATGCTTGATCGCCTTGTGGGGCGAGCTTTCTATTGCTTTTTGGATGGGTACTCGGGCTACAATCAAATCTTAATTTCCCCGGAGGACCAAGAGAAGACCACTTTTACATGCCCCTATGGTACATTCGCTTTCTCCCGGATGCCATTCGGGTTGTGCAATGCTCCGACGACCTTCCAACGTTGCATGATGGCTATTTTCACCGACATGGTGGAAGATATATTGGAGGTCTTTATGGATGACTTTAGTGTGGTTGGTGACTCCTTTGAAGAATGTTTGGTAAATTTGGATAGAGTCTTGGCTTGATGTGAAGAAACTAACCTCGTTCTCAATTGGGAAAAATGCCATTTTAAGGTTGAAGAAGGTATATTGTTGGGTCACAAGATTTCTAAGCATGGGATTGAGGTAGACAAGGCTAAGATTGAGGTGATTTCAAGGCTCCCCCCCCCCACTTCTGTCAAAGGGGTGAGGAGTTTTCTTAGGCATGCCGGGTTCTACCAGCGGTTTATCAAATATTTTTCGAAGGTTGTGAATCCACTTTGCAAGTTGCTAGAGAAAGATGCCAAGTTTGTTTTTGATTAAAAATGCATGGAGGCCTTTGAAATTTTAAAGCACAAGTTGACCACAACTCCTATCATCACCGCACCCAATTGGAGTTTGCCCTTTGAACTAATGTGTGATGCAAGTGACGTTGCGGTAGGGGCAGTGTTGGGTCAACAAATTAGCAAAATGTTCCATCCCGTGTAATATGCAAGCAAGACTGATGAAGCTTAACAGAATTACACGGTGACGGAGAAGGAATTGTTGGCAATTGTATTTGCCATGGAAAAATTTCATCCTTATCTTATGGGGGCCACGGAGATTGTGCACATGGACCATGCCGCCCTTAGGTATTTGATGACTAAGAAGGATTCCAAGGAAAGATTGATGAGATGGGTGTTGCTTCTTCAAGAATTTGACTTAGAAATAGTGGACCGGAAAGGAAGTGAGAATCAAGTTGCGGACCATTTGTCCTGGTTGGAGGAAGAAGGGAGGCCATGTGACGGCCTTGAAATAAATGATACATTCCCCGACGAGCAACTTCTTTCCGTGTCAATGTGTGACATGCCATGGTTCGCGGACATCGCCAACTTCATTGTGACCGAAATTTTCCCGTGTGAGCTCTCTTCCAACCAAAGGAAGAACTCAAGCGAGATAGTTTGTATTTTTATTGGGATAATCCGTACTTGTTTAAAATTTGCACGGATGGTGTGATTAGAAGATGTGTCCCGAAAGGTGAACAATTGAGCATTTTGGAGGCTTGTCACTCCTCCCCCCTATGGTGGCCATCATGGAGGGGTGAGTGTGAGCACGCGATTTTTGCCTCACATGAATTATTCCCAAAAAATTAAACAAAAATTGTTTGTTTTTTATTGTGTGCAATTTGGTGAATTTTTCGTGATATTTTGTCATTATTTGCATTTGTCCTTGCATGTTTATTTTATTTAATTAATGAAAAATACAAAAAAAATATGTTGCATTTGCATGCAGGATTTAGTTTTACATTTTTTATAGATAAATGGTATAGATTGTGTTATGTATCTTCCTGCTACGCAATGCGTCTAGTTGTTACAACATGTTTCCTTGTAGTTTAGTAGTGTCACATTCATGCAATGAGTCACTGAATATTTTTTTAGTAGTAACCAATATGAGTCATGCTTAGAAGAAAGGAAAAGATGATCCTATTTATCTTAAAAGGCAAGCTCTACATTGATTTACTTGTGACGTGCATGTTAAGTCAATCCCTTGCCTATTGAGTCAATCCCTTGTCTGTTGAGTCAGTCCCTTGCCTATTGAGTCAATCCCTTGTCTATTGAGTCATTCCCTTGCCTATTGACTCAATCTCATGCCTGTTGAGTCAGTCCCTTGCCTGTTGAGTCAGTCCCTTGCCTGTTGAGTCAGTCCCGTGCCCGTTGAGTCAATCACGTGCCTGTTAAGTCAATCTCGTGCCTGTTGCGTCAATCCCGTGCTTGTTGGGTCAATACTGTGCTTGTTGTGTCAATCTCATGCCTGTTGGGTCAATCCCTTGCTTGATTGAGCCAATCTCGTATCTGTTGAGCCAATTTCGTGCATGTTTGTCAATCCCGTGCCTGTTGAGTTAATCCCGTGTTTGTTGAGCCACTCTCGTGTCTGTTGAGTCGATCTCGTGCTTGTTGAGTCAATCTCGTGCATGTTGCGTCAACCGGGCTATTTCATGATGATCAGTTCTGAGGTTAACAGGCAGGGTACAAGTATGTTCGGTCCCGGGGGTTAAATAACATAAAGCTTTAGGGGTTAACTTAAGTAGCCTAGCCTAAGAATGTCAATTATTGAAATAGGGGGCTGCTAGCTTGGGTAGGGGGTGCAGTAGTTGTTTAAATTAAAAGGCACTAAGTCAGTGGATGAATTAAGAATTGAGAGATAAGATAATAGTGGGAAGTGCACTAACTAAAATGCTCACTAAAGGTTCCTGAAATTAAGGATGAAGAGAGGTCTGAAGCTTATAAAAGGACAATTTTTGACATTTAAGGGAATTAACAGAATTAAATGGTTTAGGATTAGTGGAATGCCAACATTGTCTAACAGGACAGCATGGTTGTCAAGGCACGCTTGATTTAAAAAAGGTCAGAATGCCCATGCTAGGAAGTAAAATAAGAAGGTACAAGGGTTAGTAGGGAACACAACATAATGGTTTTAAGGGGAAATGATTAAACAAATAGGTGCCCATAACAGTTGAATTAAAAAACATACAATAATGGGGAACAAAACATACTCTAGTGGAATTCTAAGGAATATCATGGGCAGAATTAGTTTCTTAATTCTGCCTGAGTGCTCCTAAAAGCTGGCAAGGGTTCTTTGGTTATAAATAGAGGGAGTTTTGACAGAGTGAGGGACCTTTTTTTTCTTTTTCTTTGGATCAGTCTTGGGGACTTTTTCAGATTCTTAGAGCCTAAGAGGACAAGGGTTGATGACATTGATACACAAAGAGCTTTAGAAAAATACGAACTCAGAGATAGAGTAGAGACATGGGGTCTAAAATCAGTTGAAAAGAACAGAGGAAAACATTGAGAAGTCTCACTGTTTCATTGAAGTTTTTTCTTCTTCACTGATTTCATTTTTCTGATTCAAATACACTAGACTGATTTTGAGTGACTTTGAGTCCAACTGAAAATGGTTTCTGATTGAACTTAGCCTATTGAAAGTTTCAAGTGGTTCTGGTTGTTTCTTCGAGTTCATTTAGTTTGTTTTGGTACTGTCGTGGGTCAATGTTTTGGTTGATACTGGTTTCATATTATTCCTAGGTTGTTTGAATTGAGCTCTAGGCTGTTGGTTGATTTCTGCCTGTTGTTGCTACTGGTGTATTGTTGTTGAATCTGCCGCTGCTGACTTTCTCTTTATTTTTGTTATGTCTTCAAATCCAGGTACACATTCGAATCATGTATGGCTATAGCTTGGATATTGAAATGATGCAATAAAATCTGCAATCCTCTTGTCTTTTGAAGTTTATATATGTAAACTGTCTTAGTAGTATAGTCAGTAGATGGTTTGTATTAGACTCTTTTCAATCGTATTTACTTTGTAGGAATTGGAATGTACTTGAATTAGTTGGGACTATTTTAGACTTTAAATTTGAGGTTATGTAGCGAGGGTCTTATCATATTTGTATACATGTTTTAGTTAGTATTTTGCAAGTAATAAAAACAAAGTTCTGAAGTGATTTAAATGCTGGTGTCTATGACAATAGTGGTTTCAGGTTGCATGTGTAATCCAAACAGCTGTGCGTCACATTATCTAATCAACAATTTGGATAACTTGTTGTAGTCGCTTTAGAATCAAATGTGAATGAAGCACAAATTGAGGCTATTAATTCGTTCATGTTAGTGTCGTAAAATAATCAGGCCTATTCGGGTCAATAATCTGGATTTAGTTGAAAGGGTTCAATTCAAGGTTTAGCAACAATATAAGTTTGGGCTTTGAGTTAGGTAGCGGGTTCAAATTAAAAGGCTCTTCCTGTTGTTTAAACTCAGACTTGAACTTGGAGCCCGATTTTATAATATTAAATAATTAGGGCCTTTTCTTTATTTCTTTTAGAGACAATATAATTAGAAAATCATAGTCGCTTTAGGACGGACCTTTAAATAATAAATGAGACGAGTTTCGCCAAATAAAATGCATAAATTGCGGGGCCCTCAATAAAATATTTTTCTATTAAAACTCTTAGATTTCGGGACGGGTTGTTTAGCGAATTTCATAGCCTCCCCCAAGATAATAACGCGCTAGTCACTTTAGGCGCGCTTTTAATAATTTACTTTCTTAAACTCAGGTGCACATTTATGTGATCCAAATCCAAATCTCAACGGAGTCAAAATGTGTCAATAACCACGGGTGCATTGATGTGATGTGGTTCGAGACGTGTTTTCACAACGTTGCAATTCTCGTTATAAAATAATAATAATAATAATAATAATAAAAGCGATAAAAAGTTAAAATTTGCACATAAGTTCATCATGTATTAAAATCAGATAAACAAGCCAAATATGATAGTTGAGCGACCGTGCTAGAACCACGGAACTCGGGAATGCCTAACACCTTCTCCCGGGTTAATAGAATTCCTTATCCGGATTTTTGGTTCGCGGACTGTAATACAGAGTCAATCTTTTCCTCGATTTAGGATTCAACCGGTGACTTGGGACACCATTAATCTCCCAAGTGGCGACTCTGAATCTTAATAATAAATCCCGTTTCGATTGTCCTTCAATTGGAAACACTCCCTCTATTATACCCTTCGCGGGTGGTAGGTAAAAAGGAGGTGCGACAGTGAGAATGACTTCAAAGGTATTGAGTTGCAGTTTCTATTGGCCAAATTTGTTTAATGATGCTAGTGATTTGGTAAAGAGATGTGATGCATGACAAAGAGCCGGCGAAATTTCAAAAAGGGATGAGATGCCCCTCAATATGATTCTCGAGGTGGATATTTTTTATGTTTGGGGTATCGATTTCATGGGTCCTTTCGTGAGCTCTTGTGGGAACACTTATATTCTTGTGGTAGTGGACTATGTCTCAAAGTGGGTTGAAACCGTGGCTTTACCCAAAAATGAAGCCCGGAGTGTTGTGGCATTTTTGAAAAAGAGTATCTTCACGAGGTTTGGCACTCCTCGTGCTATCATTAGTGATGGGGGGGTCTCACTTTTGCAACAAGGCTTTTGATTCATTGCTTGCCAAGTATGGAGTAAATCACAAAGTGAGTACCTCTATCATCTTCAAGCTAGTGGTCAAGTGGAAGTCTCCAACCGAGAAATAAAGAGTATATTGTCCAAAACCGTCAATGCAAATTGGATCGATTGGTCCAAAAAGTTAGATGATGCTCTATGGCCCTATCGGACCGCGTACAAGACCCCAATTGGTATGTCTCCGTACCAGTTAGTATTTGCGAAAGCATGTCACCTACCGGTGGAATTGGAGCACAAAGCTATGTGGGCCTTGAGAAAGTTGAACTTGGAATGGGATGTTGCGGCGAATCTCCGTGTTGAGAAACTTAATGAGCTTGATGAGTTTAGATTTCATGCCTACTCTATCTCATCCTTGTATAAGGACAAGATGAAGTATCTTCGCGACAAATATGCTCGGGGAAAGGAATTCAAAGTTTGTGATATGGTTCTTCTTTTCAACTCCCGATTACGTATAGTTTTCGGGAAAGCTCAAATCAAAGTGGAGTGGGCCATTTGAAGTTGTGTTTGTGACCCCATTTGGTGCTCTTGATCTAAGGAACAAGAATGGTGAAATATTCAAAGTCAACGACCATCGTGTGAAGCATTATCTTAGGAAGATCGATGATAGCCACGTGGTGGCTATGGTTCATTTCAAATGATGTGTTGGTAACCCGCATCGTGCCGCAACGTTAAATCAGGCGCTTCTTGGGAGGCAACCCATGTCTTTTTCTTTCTCTTTGATTTTGTTTATAGTTTAGGATTTTTGAGCTAATTGGTTGTGAGATGTTGCAGGGATTGTGTTGATGCAGTGTAAAACAAGTTGGAACAAATTGAACAGTCTTTAAAGTTTGCTAGTGCGGCCGCGATGCACTTTGTGCATTTCGCACTGGCATGGTCCAAATATGATGCTCTCTGAAATTTTCCACCGCGGCCGCATTCCATTTAGTGCGGTCCGTGGTGGGCCTCCGCGGCCGCGGTCTCTTTTGTGCGGTCCGCGGAGGCTGGCTACTGAAACTTCAAATGGAAAAAATCCAGCGCGGTCCGCAGTCGCTTTTTTATAGCCTCGCTGGTAGGTGAGTATGGGTCCCACGGTTTGTCTATAAATAGACCCCAAGGGTCACCTTTTACCTTTTTCGACCTCTAAACTCTTAGAGCCTAAAATCACTGTTCATCCTTTACTGAGTCTGTGATTCTTGCTTAAGATTATTTAAATTGCACTTCATCTTTACATCCGGTAACGTTTCATTCATCTCTTATTCATTTAGTGATTAATTTTTGTTTTATTTTCTTCATTTAGCCCATAACTTCTATTTCTTCCCATTATTCTTTATTTTGTTAGTTTAGATTAGTTTTCATGTTAGTTTTGGGTTGCTTAATGTACATATTCAATGGGTGAAGTGAGTAGGGACAAAGTAGGTGAACAAATTTGAACAAAAATGGCAAAAATGCAACCCTAACTTAGTGCCCGTAAACCCTAGCCTCCGCGACCCACAGTCGCCTTAGTGCGGTTCGTGGTGCCCTAAAGCGGTCCGCGTTGCCTTTCTGTGCGGACCGCGGTGTTCTTTGACTGTAAGTTGACTTTTTCCAGTGCGGCCGCATTGCACTTTTGTGCGGTCCGCGTTGGCCTACCGCGGCCCCATTTTGTGCGAACTGCGGTGGGAGATTCAGAGAGTTGTTATTTTGGGCCCTTGCCCAGTGCGGACCGCGGTTGCTTTTGTACGGTCCGCATTGCCTTCAACGCGGCCGTATTCTTATTTGTGTGGACCGCGGTGCTGTGTTCTACAACTGTGTTCTGCAATACTGTATCTGTTGTCTGCAATCTATTTCATACATTTATTTCACTGCCTGTGCTTAAACTAACAATGTTAGATGTGTGTGTCTGCAGATAATGGTTAAACAAAGAGGCGGCAAGGGATCACAACAACTCGGGAAATGTGGTTTCTCCCGAGGGGGTAAAGGCAAGAGAGTAGCAAAACTCACTCCCCAGGCTCGGGAGAACATAAAAAAGACCCGGAAGGTGATAAGAGCTACAGATAGAGTTGTTTCTCATTCCTCGGGGAGTGAATATGTGCCTTCCAAGAACATCTCCTCAGATTCAGCCCTAACTCACATAATCAACCCCTTCCACCTAACTGATACCCCTCCAATATCACCCACCATAAAAAAACTGGTAAATGTAGTTTCGGATTCATCTGGCGAGTCTGAAGCCGGCAGTGGAAACTACTCCACCTCCCCCACAACTTCATTATCTAGAGAGTGTGCAGAAAGAGGTGATGGAGGTGGTGAGGACAGTGATGAGGAGGTGCCCCAGAGTGGTATACCTCAGGTTGGGGGTGTTGACCGGATTAGAGATCCCACAGCTTGGGAGGATAGGTTCGTCAGTCAGTTAGCATTCCACAAGTTTAGGGTATGGTGGCCTAAACGAAAGTTGATTCTGGAAAGGAGTTTCGTTGAGCGAGACCTTCTACCTCTACTTCCCAATGTGCATGGACAATTTCACACTCGAGTGGGTTGGGAGTACTTTCGGAGTAATTGTGTAAAGGCAAATGAGCACATGGTCAAGGAGTTCTATAGCAATGTGGCCCACATCTTGAAGGGCACCAAGGTAACCAAAGTGCGGAACAAAAATGTGATCTTTGCTGGGCAGGCACTCAATGAATACTTAGGGTTCGATGATGAGGATGAGACCCTTTATAATGAAAAGTTGGCAATGGGTTAAGAAGTTCGTCCGTGGTTAGTCTTATACCTGGCAATCCCGGGTACTATTCCAGAGTGGGTGCAAGCAGGAACCAAAATCTTTCGAAAGACTTTCAACTTTAAGGCTCGGGGTTGGTTGTCTTTTGTGTGCAGTCGGCTTGATCCCTCTACCCACGATCAGACTATTCCACTTAACCGGGCTGTTCTTGTTGCATCAATTATGGTCGGATACCCTATCAATGTGGGCAATGTGATGTCCCGGGTGATTACTGCTGTGTGGCAAGAGCATGATCGAAACTACCCTTTTCCTAATACCCTCACCATATACTTCAAGGACCTGGAAGTGGAGAAGAAACCATTTGATATCAAGGTCAAGCCAGTGACTCCATTCACCTGGTTCAGTATGAAGGGCCCAGACAACCCTAAAGACAAAAACTACAAGCCACCTGCCTCCGCCCCAACTGGCCAGTCTGAGGAGCCAGTTGCGGTAGAGCCTTCTACCGAGCCTTCCACCATGCCTGTTGCCACTACAGTTGAGGACTTGCCTCCAGGACCTTCCTCTGCTGCTGCTCCAGTACTTCAGCTGGCCCGGGGGTTCCATCTTCCTGGGCTCATCCCTTCACGTCCCATCAGTTGAGCCGGACATTGGCTATTTGAACAACTGGATGTCAGCTGCGACATCCAAGTTGTCTACATTGTCTTCCACCATTGAGACCCAGTCAGCACCTCAGCCAGCTCAGATTCCTCAGTCCATTGAGGACACTTTGAAGAAACTCCTGGAGAACCAGAAAAAGATTATGGAGACACAGACTTCCTTGTCTACAGCGGTGGAGTCACATGGAAAGGCTCGGAAGGAGCTTGCCAAGGAGAACAAGAAGATGAGGAGATCACCGGCTTCCAAGGAGTATGTGAAATAGCTTAGGACAGATGTGGACAAGCTATTGGCAAACCAGATGCCTCTAGACTTGCTATTTGGGGACCTAGACCCAGCAACTGCACCAGTAGCAGAGCCACAGCAAGAGCAGGCACCCAGGCATCCAAGGAAGAAGAGGAAGCTCCCTAATACAGCTGATGCAGTTATTGAGGTGGCAGCCACACAGGAGGCCTCCTCCAATTTGCCGCATGACGCATCTGACATCCAGTCGGTCCAGGAACAGGCCCCAGTCCCAGCAGTTGAGCAGCATGAGACTGGGAACCAGTCTGAGGTTCCCGCACATACAGAGGACTTGGGGACCACTGATGATCCCATGCATACGGACCAGGCTTAGGGAGCCCCTATATCCTTTCTTGTGACTTTTTGATGCTTATTTTGATTGTTGGCATTGGGGACAATGCCAGCTTTTATTCATGGGGGTGCGCCCTACATTTTTTGTTTTATCTGGATGACTGTATATATTTGACTTAGTTTATGTTTCTGTGATTTTCTATTTTGGTCTGTATATAACTTTACATTTAGCTACTTTTATCGTACTTTTTTTTATTCTCTCTTTAGTCTGTATATAAAGTTACATTTTTGTACATATTCATCCCCCGTTGAGTATTCTAATCTCCTATTGTAAATATTCATTCTATTTTCTATTTTTTATTTTCGTAAGAATTTTTCATTTTTAGCTTCGTAGTTAGGCTCGCAGCCCTGTTTTATTCTTGGCGTTTTCAATAATCCCTTGGTTTTCTTAATGCCACGGTTCTTTCCAAGGATGGAGCATTTTGTGAATCGGGTGGCTCTTCCCGATGATGGATGTCGTGACAAACTTCTTAAGGGTTTGAGTCCGTTTTTGCCTTTTCTTTTGTTTTTAGTAGTTTTTAGTTAAGGGTACTTCAAGCATAGCATCACTTGGGCCTAACATATTTGATTTTGATCCCATGGTCAAAGACAAGTGATTGTGTTTAGGATGGTGAAAGTAGTGACCTTGAGACTCTTGGGTTGACCAAACAAATATCATGTGGTCTTTCGGGACTATTGTGTGCTCAATCGTATCTAAGATTTTTGTGGGCCCTCGACTCTATGTATTTAGCTATCCTTGAGTGTATGTGGTGAGAAATTGAATTATGAGTCCGAGTCCCGAGCCAATGGTCTAGAACTTGCCCTGAATGTTTGTTGAGGCAAAATTTTGAGTGAAATAGGCTCTCCTTTATCCAAATGATAAGTTCAACAATTCCATAACCTACCAATGAGATAATCCCTAGCTAACCCCTTTGAGCCTTAAACCTTCCTCTTTCAAGAACCAATGCTACAAGCATATACCCGTTTTAAATTTTACCCTCTCTTGGCACCCACATCTTCCCTTGAGTAAAAAGTCTAAGTTGGGGGGAGAGACAAGAAAGGAAACAAAAAGGGGTTAAAGGTACAAAAGCAAAAGAAAAGGAAGGCAATGAAAAAGAAAGAAAATAAAAAGACAAAAAGAAAGCCCAATGTGAAAAAGAATAAAAAGGAATTCAAGAAAAACAAAAGTGAAAAAGGTGTGGAAAAAGTAGAAAAGGGAGAAATGTTTTGAATTGCATAAGAAAGAGTAACAATGTGTCTCTCTAACTCCTTGGAAGAGGTTAAATGACTCAAAGAGTCAAGTGAATTGTGCCAATGAATCAAAAGAAGTGCTTGAGGGAAGATTGAATCCACTTGAACAAAAACATATCCTACCCTTACCCAAAAGCCTTCACATTAACTCCACAAAAGCCCTATATGATCTTGAGTTGGATGACGCTCGCATTAGTGGATACTTACATGAGGGTCAAGCATATGGTACCTAGAGCCGGACTTATGACCTTTCCATAAGAGAGACGAGTGAACTCCCATTAACCTCGGTTTGTGTGCATATACTCTAAAAAGTGAGGTTTGCTTAGGGAGAGTTGAGGATGTATGAGTTTGGGATCCACAGCGACCAAAGTAATTAAGAGAGTTCTTTGATGTAATGAGTCAATTCTTGATGCTCTTGTGTCACACTTGATCCATAGTTTTCAAGGTTTGAATGTTGTTAATGATCCATTTGTGTTGAGGGCAATTGTTAGTCCTAATTGATGCTTGTTGAGGATACTTTAGGATAACTGGAATTACTTGGATTGTCCTTTAAGGGGTGGGTCTTATTTTGTTTGCTTGAGGACAAGCAAAGGTTTAAGTTTGGGGGAGTTGATAAGTCGGGATTCTAACATGTTTTATGCCTCTACTTGCCTATGCTTTGGTTATAAATTGCTACAAAATAGTCCCAAAATGCTCACAAGTTGTGCTTGATTGCAGGTTTGATCGACAAAATGACAAATTTCAAAGATCGGCTCAAAAAGGAGTGAAACCTACTCAAGTTTCAAAGACTAAGTGAATTGAGGAAAAGAGAACCCAGTGCGGACCGTGCAAAAGTGAATGCGGCCGCACTAAAAGGTTCAGAGAGTTGATATATTCAAGCTGGGGGCAACACGGGCGCGGTACGATTCTCGCGGTCCGCAGTCAGGCTCCGTGGCTGCGCTACTCTTTTGTGTGGTCCGCGGAGTAGAGATTCAGAGTGTTGACAAAATGCTAGTTCCAAGCAATGCGGACCGCGGTCGTACTTGTGCGGACCATGCCAATTTTCACCGCGGTACACTTTCACGCGGTCCGCGGTCCTCAAGTTCAGACAAACATAAATGTGAAGTCCAAGGGCCAGTACGGTCGCGGTCCGCACTGACCACGCAGGGGTATTTTTGTCCAGTTTTTTCAGCCTAGTATAAATAGAATATTTTACCATTTTTAGGTTAAGTTTTATATTCCAGACGGAGGAGCACTCGTGAGAGGCGATTTTGTAGCCATTCTTGGAACTTTAGCTTTAATTTTATGATAGATTCTTGTGATTTCTTTTTAGTAATTAATTAATATGCTTAGTTCTTCATCTATTTCTTCATTTTCTCTTTCAAGCATGAGTATCTAAACCCATTAGCTAGGGTTGTGGCTCAACCCTAGTATGGGTAATTGATGGGTGCTACCATTTAAGGTTAGGTTGATTATGGGTATTTGTTATTTGGGTTGATTTTATGTTTTTATTTAGGAATTGGATGTCGCAAACACTGATTCAAGCTTTGTGGGTTTGACCCTTCTTGAAAAAGAGAGTTTATGACCCCAAAATTGACCCAACAAGGAATTGGGATGGACTCATGAGAAATGATAGTCCCAATTAACGGGTTAAATCTCGAGAGAGTAATCACCCTACTTGAATCCTAGTTGCTTGATCTAATTGGCCTACCCAATTGGTCTCTCGAGAGTCAATTGGGCAAAATCACTCTCTCTACTGAGAGGTGTGAGAGTGGGTACAATTGTGCTGGTTATAGCATAAGCCCCAAATATGTCAATCTATCCTTAGTAACATCTACCCGTCAATTAGCCACATAGGTGATGTCATGACCCTAGTGCCCTTCTTCCCATTAGATACAACTTAGCAATATTCTCGTAGCATAATTTAGTGTTAATCATTAGTTTTATAATAGTAGTTATAAAATCAAAAACCAAGAATGTTTGAAGTGATATTAGGAGTACAAACACATCTCTAGACAAGGCAGAAAAATCCAACTCCACTACTACCTCCCTAAGGAAATTGATCCCGACCTCTATTCGGGTAAAAGCTATTATGAATCGCTCTTACTACCTTGGTGCAGCATCGAGTTGGCAGCGATCAGCGATTCTCGAAGATGATGGGGGTGCAATTGGTGATGATGGTGGGCCTTATGGAGATGATGATGGCAACGACGGTGTTGGCGCCGAGTGAGGAAAAAATTATGCTTTCTTTTTCTTTTTACTTCTTATGCTGGTTGGCATTTGTTTGTTTCTTATTGTTGCTCCCTTTTTCCTCTTTTTAGTTGGCTGGCCTGGATCAGATGTAAGCGGCAATAGCCTGCATTTCCGACTTCATAAATAAAGAACTCTTTTTCGCTACTTGCCTTGCGTTTTAGTTTTCTCAGTTGATTTATGATCTTGCCGCGAGGTGAGAACTCTTCAGATGAGTCTCGGTTCTCTTTTTTGTAATGAAGGCGTCTGGTCTTATGGATTTCATTACAAACTTATCGAGAAGATAACTCGTTCGGGTTCGAGCGAGGCCGAACCTGTCGATTTTTTATGGCAAAGGCATTAGCCTTGAGGGTGTTTCGTACATATCAAAATATCAGCCCGTCTGAGTTCGAGCGAGGTCTAACCTATCGATCTTCGATGGCGAAGGCCTTAGCCGTGAGTACCAGTTCGAACGAAGTCGAACCTGTCAATTTTTATGGCGAAGGTCTTAGCCTTAAGGGTGTTATTTCGTACTTGTTGAAATAGCAGCCCGTTTGAGTTCGAGCAAGGTCGAACTTATCGATCTTTGATGGCGAAGGCCTTAGCCTTAAGTCCCAGTTCTAACAAAGTCGAACATGTCGATCTTTGATGGCGAAGGCCTTAGCCTTAAGGGTGTTATTTCATACTTATCAAAATAACAGTTGTTTGAATTCGAGCGAGGTCGAATCTATCGATCTTCGATGGCGAAGGCCTTAGCCTTAAGTCCCAGTTCGAACGAAGTCGAACCTATCGATTTTTTATGGCGAAGGCCTTAGCCTTAAGTCCCAGTTCGAACGAAGTCGAACCTGTCGATCTTTGATGGCGAAGGCCTTAGCCTTAAGGGCGTTATTTCGTACTTATTGAAATAACAGCCCGTCTGAGTTCGAGTGAGGTCAAACCTGTCAATCTTTGATGGCGAAGGCCTTAGCCTTAAGTCCTAGTTCTAACAAAGTCGAACATGTCGATCTTTGATGGCGAAGGCCTTAGCCTTAAGGGTTGTCACACCTCCTTTCGGCGCTACCGCACCCCGCGAAGGGCGTGGTGGAAGGGAGTTTTTCCAATTGAAGGACAATCGAAACGGGATTCGTTTATTAAGAGATTCAGAGTCGCCACTTGGGAGATTTATGGTGTCCCAAGTCACCGGTTGAATCCCGAATCGAGGAAAGGTTTTGACTCTATTTAATAGTCCGCGAACCAGAAATCCGGATAAGGAATTCTGTTAACCCGGGAGAAGGTGTTAGGCATTCCCGAGTTCCGTGGTTCTAGCACGGTCGCTCAATTGTTATATT